>JBBPMH010000012.1:0-121864 GCA_038090235.1 Pulveroboletus ravenelii
AAACCCTTGCAATGGTATAGCCATTTTAGAATTGACATATCTCCACCATGTCTGGGCCAAATCACATGACCCAAAGACCCATTTGTAGCCATTAGTCAGCACTACATTCCGTCCCACCAAAGCTAAGCGGGACTCCCACGCCCCCTAGTGCTACATCGCACTTAGTACAAAATGGCCAAACATTGCAAGGGTTTTTTCACTCACTGTACTCCATCTCTCCATTCTTCATTATGATATATTCTTTGCTTAGCTCCATTTCTCACTTAGTTTACTCTGCCTCTCTGATCCACCTCCAATGCTATGTTCTTGTACATACTGTACCACCTCTGAACTCCTGTATATAAGTCTGACTCACTAAGGACTTACTCAGTTCAAATATTAAAGTCCCTTGAAGTCTTTTTCCCTTCACTGTGATCTCCTCTTCTCTGTCCTCCCTCCCATCTGATGGACTCCACCTCCATCCCTTTGACCCCTCCTGCCCAACCTCTGAAATATGAGAACCTGGGATTGCCAGAGTGCGGTGCTCCACCCTGAGTCACTGAAGCCAAAGTCCTCACCCCTCCAAACTCTGCCCAGTCCCCCCTTTATGTGCTCTCCTGTTAGAGTTAGCAGTGGAGCAGACCCTGACAACAGCAGCCATTCTACAAAGGAGAGGGAAAATGAAGAAAAAGGCTAGATTTCACCTGGGAACCAAGAAGGAGCACACAGTCTTTGAGAGAGAGGAAGTGGGAATGATTCTAGCAGCTGAACTACTCAAAGGAGAAACAGGGGCAAGAACAATATCTCTAGGAG
This sequence comes from Pulveroboletus ravenelii, assembly GCA_038090235.1. Classification (NCBI taxonomy): domain Eukaryota; kingdom Fungi; phylum Basidiomycota; class Agaricomycetes; order Boletales; family Boletaceae; genus Pulveroboletus; species Pulveroboletus ravenelii. The sequence continues at coordinate 793 of JBBPMH010000012.1, forward strand.
TCAACAACAAGGCAGCAATAGCAGCAGCCAAAGTGTTCTCAGCCAAACCTGGCCACTACCTGATGGACCATTTCCATAACACACTAAAAGCAGCACTCCAAATAGTCAGAGTGGAAAAGATCACCATACACTGGACTCTGGGACACATGGGTATCCCTGGAAACAAGAAGGCAGACATGGAGGCCAAAGCAGCAGTAGGAGGATCCATGTTGCACCCCTCCCACCTCTCTAGAGCCCTAAAACTCAGAGGAAAGATGCACATCCTACTAATAAGCAAATTGGCAAAAAAGAGAACATTTAATGCCACCATAAAATCACTACACCAGAAAATATTTAAAACATCACCTTGTGCACTGCTGACCAGAAAAGTTGACCCCTCCATCCCCTCATCAAACTTCCTAAAACTTGTAAACCACCTCCCAAAACAGCATACATCCATACTCCTCCAAAACAGCATACATCATACTCCTCCAACTATGCACTACCTATGCCTCACTCAACAAACACCTCCACAAAATCAGAAAAGCTGAAACCCCCTTTTGCCCACACTGCCCATGCCAACCAGAAACAGTCCTCCATTTTCTCATGGAATGCCCCAACTATGAAGGCCCCCACACATGCCTGTGAAGAACCCTACACTGCAAGGCCAGAAACATATCATGCCTCCTAGCAGAGAAAAACTGTATCAACCACATGCTCACATATATCCATGAAACACACCACTTCCAACACACCCACGGGAACCTCAAACTGCCACTGTTGTTAACCAACTGCCCTATCCCACACCATGCCAATGGCTACACATGCCATCCTGTACCATAATTAGCCACACATCACTATGCATCAGTATATACTCTCATCTCTTAGCTACACAGATATCTATGATACCTACATTTATAGTTTACCCTCCTGCCCCTCATGATACACAACTACTATTAGTCCCCCCCACCTTCATAGCTATCCCACTCACCATGTAAACCCTGCTCCCCCATAAGGGACATCAAGCAAATACCACAGTTACCAACTAGTTAGATGCACATAGAGTACCCCATTGCATATACTGTCTAACAAAGGGCCCCACCCTAAAGACAATAAACAAGGTATATATATAAAGTATTTTGCCACTGTGCCCAGTAATGCTATAGGACAGTAAGCTTTCATTTCAGTTTAGTTTGGCCTACTAGGTTACATTTTTAAATACAATGTTGTATACTCTATTTGATTCTAGGGCTTTATATGGGATAAGGCATTAAGTGCTGTATATTATTTCACTTTTCTGTTGGTTATACAATAAAGGTCTGAGTAGTGAGCATAACACCAGAACCTTCTCCAATGTAACTTCTATTACCTGGGAATTTTTCATCTATTTTGTGAAGGTGCTTCCAACCCTGGTTTTGAAAATTCTTTATTAGCAGGTGCTGTGAAATAGGAAAATTAGTACATAAAGTAGACTAATCCATGTACATTACCTTTTATACAATGAAAATTTCACCTGCCCCAGTTCCCTTAATATTGGCCCCTTTTATTATCCTAATAGATATAAGATTTCTTCCATCAAGTATAAATGGTCATATATAAATGTGCTTTTGATCTGTAATTCATGTTAAAGATGGACAAAGATCTAGAAATCCAATTTGTTTACCTGATCCCATTTATACTTGACACTTTTTAGATTCTTGAGCTTACTACTTGCTAGAAGCAGTTAGAGATAGGTGATCACTATATTGCAATTCATATCCTTGAAGTTTATAACATCTGTGCACTCAAATCAATTTTTGTAGAGAATTGATCAGTGCACCTACCTTTTACTCAGTCCATTTCATCTTGCCTGTGAATTATATATCTTGTGATATCTATCAAAAACTAAGTAAAGGGGCAGTGATGCCTACTACATTGCTCAGAAAACAATACTAAATAGTGAAATCAAAGTCAACTCACCTCAGCCACTGCCTAGGATATAGCAGGAACCAGTATTGTCTCAGCTTCAAGCTGGCACTTTTTTTATCTTGCTATCTGCTTGATTAAAATATATGTATATGGTCTCACAATGTAGTTTTTAGGTCTGGCTTTCAGTAAAAAAAAGAATTATAACAATTGATCCAACCATTCCTGAGATATTTTATTTAAGCTAATCTATACTCAAGCTGAGCTGAAAATAAAGCCAGGCTGATATCTCAGAAGTGGTCAGGTAAATCTAGTTATGTTAAGTAAGTAATATTGTGAAGGCTACATTGAGCTACATTTCATTCATTGGGTGCATGTCAATTAGAGTGAAAATGAACATGCTAGAAGCAATTTGGCTAAAAAAGCTGAAATGCAAAAGCTGAGCTGAGACAACACTAGCAGGAACAACTGAGGGGAGTTCCAAGAACAAAGTGAGGATATATAAAATAGGCAAAGATGTGAGCATTAACTCCAACCAACTCCAAGATGGGAAGTCCAAAATGTAAGAATATCCTCAGTGACTGTCAGAGTCAACTAGATCATATTAGTAGCTACCTGTAAGAATATCTAGGTAGCAGTCAGAGAACTGTGTATAGTACAAAGAAAGTGGCTCACCCTCAGTGACTGTCAGAGTCAACTGAGGTATATGAAGCGAAGTCCGAAAGATAAAGGTATGATTACATAAGCAAAGTGCGCAGTGCACACTAATAACAACCACACAAAATCCATAAGTGAATAACAAAAGGAGATGTGGCTCCAAGACATTGGAAACAATCAGCACCAAAGTAAAGTTAGGAAAGGAGGAGTGTAATGGTAAGTACCTTGAGCACCATTTAGATTCAACTCCCAGCATTCCATTTGGGCACTCCATCCAGGGTTTCAGACTTCAGCACACAGTGACTGACCACAACTGACCACATCCAGTTGGAGTCTGATAGGAGTGCTCAAAGGACTTCAGAGTTGTAGTCCTTGATAATATCACTTTGATTATAATGTCTATCTGGCCAATTAACAAGATGGCCTGTCCAATTATACATGTAATAGTATTTGGTCTCTGCCCTAACTATGGAAAGAGATGCCAAGCTTCCAGCTACTAGTCATACAAAGCCAATTATTCTATATTTCAATAAAATATACTCAAACAAACTCTTAGTATAAAAGAACTATGACTATGTATGTTGGAATTTTTTTCTGCTATACTAATAATGCTAGCTTAGGACTCCTTATGGCCACCTTACAAGTCGTGCTAACCTTGTTGTGAACATTATAAAATTCATTATATGTAAGTGGCATTTTAATGCAAAAAATCATATTGCAACATAAAGTAAGAAGAGCATAAGCTAATCCAAGAGAAAAACAAGAAAGCAGAGAAAATATAATAATGAGAATAAAGCTCATAAAGTACATATATATATAGATGCAGCCTAAGAATTTGAGATGAATGGAAAATAGGTACACTTTAAAAGAAAGTAAATCTGAGCTAATAGAAGGGCAAGTAAGGTAGAGTAGATGAGATCTGTGATAACAAGTATTAGAAATAATGTAAGTGCTATTACATTGGTGTCATATATATAGGAAGGGCCAGAGTTAATGGGCTAAGGGGTGTGGCTGTGAATGTGATTTCTTTTTTCTGATGTCATAAATTATACATATAACAAAACAGCCTCAGAAGCAAAGTGGCTATGCTAGTAAATAACATAACCATTACAAAATTCATAACATATTCAAAAAATCATGTGACAATGATCTGTCCACCTCTCTGATTTTGGGTTTCACTTATAAAATTAGAAACTTGGGAAGTGTCAAAGCTATATATTAATTACTTCACTGCCATTTGATGCCCAGGGTGTTTATTAAGAAGTTGTATTATGTCAATAATGTAGTAATCATGCTACAAACAATATACAATACAAGTAAACAAACAATGAAATGTGTTATAAGGCCTTGTGTTTGCTCATGCTAATCCCTGGCTTTCCCATTCCATTAACTACCTTTATTGTTAGCTGCTGAAGGTGGGGTATTAATATTCAAAAACAGCCTTCAAACCTGATAATCCAACATTTGGCCAGTGCCTGTGTCCCACCAGTAAGCTTCAACTTCAGCTCTCTCTACATTATGTAAAGAAGCTAACTCTTCTCAAAGCTTGGTTAAAAATGACTCTTTCTTTGAGTCCACAACAGCTAAAGCAGAGCACATACATTCCATTACTATCTGACAAACCACTGGCATTAAAATCTTACTGTATGTTCTTCCAATCCAATCCATCCTTTTTCCCCCCTTGTTGATATCAAATCACTATGTTTGAACAGCTACTGCAAAAAAAATTACTGAAGTTCAACTACATAATAGGTCTAATCATGAGGTATCTCTATGATTGATTGCCCAGTCACAATCCTGACTATGCTTTCCTAGACATTGTCTATGGATCAGACAGAGCCAACCCTCCTGGTTAGCTCAAATATTGGACATGTCACCCATGATGAAGAGGTGACCAAGCTTACTTCACCCAGTCAAGTAGCACTTGACCTTCCATCTCAGACAGCACTCGGGCTAACAGGAGATGATGAAGTTGCATCAGACTCAGACCCCGAGGCTGATGAACTTTCAATCAAGAATGCAACTGACTTGGCAACGACACGGCGGCTCGAAAAGCTGCCAACCAGCAGTCAGGCAACAGCAAAAAATGCAAATGCCACGACTGCTGGACCGACACCTGAACAATCGTCTCGCACTAAGCATCCCGGGGTAAAGAGAGCCCGCTTTGATGGCATTCTCATCGCAACGAGACCGCCACCCTACTACAAAAGGCAGAGGCCTCGAAAGCGACCGAAGCCTGCACCCACTTCGGACGCGCATGTGCTAAGCTTAGTGGACGCGTTGGCGCATACGTTTGATGCGAATAGACATACAGAGGACCTCTTGGCCGATCGTCATGATAACGCATCTACAGCACCCCAGACGGATGTGGAGACGACTGAAGCAGAAGACGAGCAGCTTCAATCAAACGCTCGTCTCGTTCGCACACTCTCGAAGGGACGACACGCACAATCCAGGATCGCGAATGTATCCGAGCCAAATTCCGACGCCGTATCTCTTTCGCAGGACATCTTGTTGCCATCCGGGCGACCAGTTAAACGACTCAAACCGATCCCATACGACTCAAACTCTGCATTGATCGACGCAGCTCTCGAAACAGTAGAGGCGTCGATCGGCTGGGATGCCGAATTAGATGTCATCACCAGGGAAGAGGACTTGGTTCTTCCGGCACCGAGAGCACGTGCATCCCCTGCGGACGTCCAGATGGCCGTCGACGAGGAGGTTTGCACCCCAGTAGGGAATGTACGGCGCATGTCCATTGAGGGAAATTCCCAAAGGGGCACACTTACACCCTATCTATCTCGCGGGGCCCAATTCAGGCAACGGTTGCACGCCGTTTTCGGCGAAAACGTTACCGTACGGAAGAATAGGGTTTCCCGGCCTAGACCCGTACGTTTCGATCTCGCCCACCAGGATGATGCTGTTGGGGCTAACATGACTGCATCCTTAGGTTGATCTTGATCTTTTTGCCCCGCTGGAGGACACGGATAGAGTACCTAGTCTGAGCAGCAACGAATCGGTCGTATCAGTGCGCTCCGCCTCCAGTGTGGAAGCATCCGCTGATACAAGTATGGATCAACCGATCACAAACCAGCAAAACGAAGTGGACTCCTTGATGAAACCAACATTCGACGCCAGTGAGGAACAGATGAACGATTGGATTATAGCTCTGCAACGCCTCGTCAAGGGAAAGGTGCACCTCAAAGATGAGGTGAAGATCATCCGGTTCACTAAACGCACCCCACTTATTCCTATTTCAATTTAGGAACTAGAGACGTTGAGCATCATCCTCGCGGAGATAGAATCCGTAAAAGACCGTCTGGACGAACGCCTTCCAATGGTCAGTCTGAATACAAGTGTCGGGGCAACTCACTGACTACCAATCCTTCAGGTTTCGGAGCTGCGTGAAAGCATCAAGCAGCTTTCTGAACTAAACGAGATTCCATTCGGGGATAGGAATAAGTTGCGTCAGCGTGCCGAGAATGTTTTTCGTACATGGCCGCCGGCGAACAGGCCAGAGGTTTCATGATGCCTTCACTTGTTAAATCGTATCGACAGATCGTTGTGTATACCTGATTTGTTTCCTTCACATTACTCTGAGGAGTTATGCCTCATTCAGAGTCATTCTTATTGTTTTGGAGGTTTATTGAATGGAATTAAATTTTCCTGTGGTACCATTTTCATCATGTGTTATCAATGGGATCTGTATTTGCTTTTGGTCCGGCTATGAAGGGTCAAAGTGCAAGCAATCCAGATACCTCCGTCACTTCCCCACACAGAAGGATCCGAAAATGGCACCTAAAACTTCCTCTGCACTGACATCGGATCCGGAGACGGCTCCAATCGCACGAGCAGCATATCGCAAAGACTCTGCACCGATGTCGATCTGGGACAGTGCTGCGTAAAATAATTCGTCAGACCGAAGACCCGAGATTGTGAGCGCCTTACGATAGGACTTGAATTCCTCTAGATGCCTTACTGCAGATTCCAAGTAATCTCGGTGACGTGCCTGAGTAACGAGTGGAGATTCAGCGGGAGACATTGTTTCAGTGTTCCTTGAGTAATTTACATGATGAGCTGATGACGATGACGGTTGAGTAAGAACATACGCATATCTCTCCTTCAGTACCGACGCAAGACCGTCTAGAAATTCTTTCGTTCCCTCACCAGAGCGGAGACTGATGCTCCAGAGATGTCGTGTAGCCCCCAAGGCGTGCTGGGGTAGAGCATCACTCATTGCTTTTCGTAACTCATGGCTAGGCCCCGGTGCCAGATCAGATTTGTTGAGGAGGAAGAGAGTGTCTGGTTTCAGATGGCCAATGACATCATCTGGTAGAGTGACCTTAACTGGTCCCTCTACTGTTCTTGGCATGATGTCTTCGAGGGAGAGGACGCAGATGGAGACGTCCGAAGTTTCGATACTGCTGCTCTGAGTGATGTTCTAGCTGAAACAGAATGAAACGAAACTTACACACTACCAGCTCGCTCGACGCCAATTCTCTCGATAGCATCATCCGTTGTGTTCCGGATCCCTGCGGTATCACTCAATACGACGGGCAATCCTCCGATGTCGAGAGTGAGACTAAGGACGTCACGAGTCGTCCCAGGAATCGGAGATATGATGGCAGCGTCTCTCTGAGCTAAAAGAAACACGTTAAACCGGATATACAAGAATCAAAGTCGGACGGTAGACAAACCAAGGAAATTGAAAAGGCTGCTCTTTCCCGCATTCGGAGGTCCAAAGATGGCAAGCTTGATACCGGACCGGAGAATTTCTCCCCTGCGACTGTCCGATAGATGAGAATGGATGCAGTCTATGATATCCTGCGCCCGCGCACAAGCTAGAAATTGGTGTAATCGACTAAATCCGGGTAGACGGGCTGCATACGAACCTCGTTCATACATCCGCTCTTGCCCCAACTCGTCAACATCCTCACCAAAGTCAATGAACCCCTCGACATACATAAGACAATCCACTATTTGAGCTCTCAAAGCGTCAAAGCGACCGCGTTGTACGCCCTATCGCGAGCTAGCCCATCAGAGTAAAGTAATACTGATGCGAGTGGATACCCACCACTGCGCTAGACACCGCGACGCGTCTTTGCACGTCTGTTTCGGCATCAATGAGATCCCGCAAGCCTTCTACCTGAGTCAAATCCAGCCGTCCACCCTCAAAAGCACGCCGAGTGAACTCCCCTGGCTGAGCTGGACGGCAGTACGGTAGCTTTGACAGTGCACGGAGGACCGAAGAGAGCACCGCTCGACCGGAGTGCACCTGCAACTCAATGACATCCTCCGTAGTGAACGATTTCGGCCCTGGGCAGGTATAAACAGACGTGTTGAAATGTCGAGTCGGAGCACTCGCCTTGGAAGAAGAGGACTATGCCGTGGTCCAGTTTCTCCCCCGTGAGAGGGTCAATGACGTGACGGAGCTCCGCACGTCGCGAAATGGGTGTTTTGTCGGTGGTGGATGCACGGACGGGACGAGTGACCGCTTTCCAGACCTTGCATGCGTCGGGCCCTGACACCCTGACGACAGCGACGCCGCCTTTACCTGGAGGTGTGGAGAGTGCATAGATAGTCCGCCGTTGGACGCTGGAGGGCGTCGGGCCACAAGGAGCAAGGTCCGTGCTATGATCGGGTGTGAGAACTTGGCGATTGGCAGGGGAAATTGACTGATATGGGCAACGAAAGAGGCTATGCGAATGGATGGTCGAACTTCTATGTGGAAAAGAACGAGTGGCAGATGGCAAAACGAGTTTTGGCGGCGCAAAAAGGCACTGCGGTGATCTGCCACGAACACCTCCAGCTGACCGTCCAATGCTGCTGCAGCTCGAGCATGGACGCACCATGTACTGACCAACTCGCCACGAAGACACTGTAGCGCCGTCCATCTTTCTCACGCCGGAGCTGCCCTTGGACCGAGCCTTTAACCTCTAATACAACTTGCTTTCACCCGTCGATTTCTACCCCCACGCACTACTCATCATGGGTCAAACACGTCCGTCGTTTCCTATGATACCACTGATACCAACCTTACACACTAGCGAACAGCATCCCAGTTCATGGAGGATATGCAAAAGCGCTCTAATTGTATGTTAGTCGCTCAGGTCCTCACTGCCTTTGAATGACCCGTTGAACTAGTCACGTCCGCTGAGCTAGAGCGCCTGAAGAAACGTTTCATGAAACTCGATAGGCATGGATCCAATTCACCGCGATATCGCCAGTCCCTGACACGTCTCCAGTGATGGCTCAGGGTCTATTGACCGCGAAGAGTTCTTGCAAATACCACAGATCGCCAGTAATCCGTTGGCATCGCGAATGATAGCCATCTTCGACGAAGAGTACGTATTGCGTCATCAAACATGAACCTCCTTGCATCCCCTGCACACATCTAACGCCTCCTGCTCGATTTCAGTGGTGGCGGGACCGTTGATTTTCAAGAGTTCGTTGGCGGCCTGAGCGCTTTTAGTAGTCGTGGTGGTAGAGAAGAAAAATTGAGATGTGCGTTCCGCTGCCTATTCATTTGTCTTTGTTCTTACCTCCACGACATAGTCGCTTTCAAAGTCTACGATGTCGACCGCGACGGTTACATCTCCAACGGGGAACTATTCCTCGTACTCAAAATGATGGTCGGCAACAACCTCAAGGTGCGGTGTGCAGACCCACATTTCACTTGCCACCCAATCGATACCCTGATTCTCTAGGATCAACAACTCCAACAGATAGTTGACAAAACAATAATGGAGGGCGACCATGATCGAGATGGGAAACTCAGCTTTGAAGAGTTTGCTCAGATGGTTTCGAACACGGTGCGCTTGCCACTCACCCGCCGAATTACAAGAATGATCCTCCTCATATCCATACTTATAGGACATCGTCAAGCAAATGACTCTGGAAGATTTATTCTAGCCAGTTATATACCCTCGACGTCGCACGACATAATATCATGGCTGCCTGGAGCTAATCGGTCAACGGAGAGTGGTACGGCCGTTTGTACTATCATACTTTTATCATTAGGACTGTATGTTAAGGGCCTGCATCCCGAAGATAAACTGATTCCAAACCCCAAAGGAGACCCGCTGTCATGCATCCAATGTGATGAATCGTCACGCGAGAGGACCTGAGAACCGGGCCAACCTGGTTTAGAACCAGGGACGCAACCAACGCTGACCACCTTCCCTCCACCGCCAACCACACGCCAGGCACAACCTTCCCGGCTACATCCAGTGACGACGGTGTCGGTGGCACGCTAAACATCAAATGAGCGCCTTGGCATCAACTGGCAGCACTGCTCTCTGAAAAGTCGAGTAAGCTGTGGTGATCCGAAACCTTCCGCGGCTGGATTCCTCGTGAACGTGCCAAGCATCCAAGCCCAAGCGAGTCATTTACTTCAGCGACAACGACATGATCGTCAAAGCCTGGGGCAAGGGGGACCGTGCAAATCGTCAAAAAATTAAGGATGGGCAAGAAGGGAATATTGCCAACGTGCATAGAACGAGAACCGGCTGATCTACGTAAACCCCAAAGTCTTGAAACTCGTAACACGAGATCTGTTCCACGGTGGCGGTATCAACTGCGTTTCCGTGGTTGGGGCTGGTCACTCAGGCCCCCTGAGGTTCGGTCCCTGAGGCACTTATTGAATTAGATCATAGATCCTTGAAAAACAACGAGGATTGTAGATGCCTATGCTGCTCGTTCGACCTTTTGCTGGATCTGAGGTGAGCCTGTCACTAAAGACGGCGATCCCATATATTTTCTGCACTCGATGGATTCGAAAATGAATGAGATCAAGTACTATGAGATGTGACTGATGAGGGGGGTGGCAATACTCTTACGCAAGAAAATGATTAGGTAGTAGGGTCAAATGCTTGGCTAACAAGCATGTCGTACAGGGTGAAAGAACAGCAGTCCGAGGGATAGTGGGCACAAGCCTTACAGGTCACGAGAAGGAAAGTAAAGAGTGCTGGGTAATGCAGTGATGTATCAGGGGATCGCTCTGTGCATGCGATGACGCCTGCCACATCGACATCGGCAATAGTAAGGGGTCAGGTGAGAACGAGCAGTGAACGAACATATGAGGTGGGCCAGCTCAGAATAGCCGTTCATTCTAGGTTTCGCTTGAGGTCAAGCGCATGTGAGCAGGCGGGTGGCGTGGGCAATATGATAAGAAAATGTGGAGGCGGGGGTGGTGCCACGGTTGCACAGCATGTCAAGGAGGTTGATTGGAAGATTGTACATGTCCGGTCAATCGGGAGCGGAAAGTGTGAGTGGTTGTGTAGGGTACCATCCGGGTATTCTATCATTCCCAAGATGGGACACCCATCATAAGCGGTGAATGCGAGCTCGGCCTCCCCACATGGCTGAAAAAGGCAGTGTGGGACTGTTGCGTTGACTGCAGTGCTTGCAGGTAAAATGGATCTGTGGACGTGAAGAGAGAGGAGGAACACGGGTCGGTGGGGGAGCTCATGTTCGACGCTGAGCTTGGGGTTGATGCGGAGGTGGGGAGGACCCTCGTTGGAGCGCCATGAAAGTCACCCTTGTAAGGGGATCGTGCATGCACAGCCGGGGAGCGCGGCGAATCGGGGGTAATCATATCCTCCACGATACGTTCTTCGTCCATCTCCTCAAAGTCACACCAGCCATCACCGGTGCTCTGTCGCCGTGCAAAGGAAGCGCTCCGCCTCCGGGAGTGGTCGGCGTGCTCTGGAACAGGGAGCGGCCAGGTGAACGTGGCAGAGGAGGGGGTCCGAGCGGTAGGGGTAGTGCAGTGTTGCACATTTGTCGGATCACGCCGAGCAACGTTGACGCTAACCCCATGCATAAAGGAAGAGGTGGGAGGGTGAGGCGGGGATAGGGACAGTTGGTGGGTCAGGAGGGCCTGAGCGAGCTGGGCCTGGAGAGAAGGCGGGGTGCAGGTGAGATAAACACCCGCACAAAGCAGTGTGGGGTAAATGAATGTACATACCTGGAGGGCGGCGAGGTCAGTTGCTTCTTGGCCGATGTGGTTGGCGGACAAGGAAGCGACGAGGTCGTCAACTGAGACACTCATAACCGAGGGGAGGGATCAGACAGAGATGCGTCTGGGGAGCGGCGAGAGACAGGAGAAGGCAGGGGCCACCAAGGCACTATAAATCAATAACCGCTCCAAACACGCCTCCTTGCCGCAATTGGGACCCTTCCGGCAGATGGCCCGGGACACTTGCCGTAGCGGCACCGCTCACTCCGCAAACTGCGCAGAAACAGCAAGGCGTGGACTTGTAGGGGCACCTCAGTTGTTGGCCAGCCACGATCCGCAGATCGCACACTGAGACGTGGATCATACTAGTACCAAGAAGCGGACGCAAACTCGGCAGAGACGAGGCCCACACAAGTACCGCCCCCGCCACGTCAAGTTCGCCGCGCGTCAAGCCTATTAACGGAGGCGGGGAAACTCGATGATCTCGGCTGGCCGGTTCAAGCTCCGACAACACTGTGCCGTCCCGGAGTATTCCGGCAAGGGTAGATCCCGCCGGCTCGATCACGGCCACCGCTGACATCGCTGCTACTGCGACGGACTGTGTTCACCATCAAGCCATTATCCCGTCCGGTAAACACGGAAATAGATGCGACGCTGGTAGTGTTTTTTTTGACTGCATGGAACTCGAAACAACGGATCTTGCAAGATTTCGCCACATGCGTTCCACACCCGTGGTCCGTGGATATCTCGGTGTTTGATCTCCAGCAGCATCACTTGATGACCCGTTTCATAACACCCGTGCCAGATCTAACTACCATTTCCTCGTGCAGCATATCTTCGCATTCCTACGAGTACAATGTTGGTAAGTAAAAACTGACTTCGTCAGGCTTGCAGCCGTGTATCGTCCCAGTCGCGCGTCTGAGGTTTGTTGGCATCCACAATGCGAACTTGTTTCTTCTGTAGACCTTGCAGATACCTCGATCCCCCAGCATTGAAAAAGACGACCCCACAACCCACGATCCAACAGCCGTACCATCCCAGGCGCGACCACACTTCCACAGAGTCCGCCAAGGTCGAGATAATGAAAGGTGCTGATGCAAAGTTGATCAACAATGTGGTGACCACCATGCCCAGGAAGTCATATGAACGCTTCACCCAAGTAGACTGCACTCCTGAAGGAGGCATGACAAGGGGGCGGAAACCACTCCGGCACTTTCGGCCCAGATATGTGATAAATCCGCCAAAGATGAATGTGAGATAGTACCCCATCGCAACTCCATGCTGGATACACCACGTCAGTATCGTTCTGGAAAGTAAACCAGAGCCATACCCAGAATGCACTTGTGGCAGAGGTAATCAAGGTACTACGAAAGCCTGGCTTTTTACCCCGGGGAGTGACACGTTTGTAGACGCACTCCCTAAGCCAAATATTCGTGTTGATATTCCAGGAATCCAGGAGACCCTTTGAGTTCGATGGTAGCTCGATTTCTAGCACTCTAATGTTCGCCGCGCCCTCCCAAAGGGACTCGCCAGAAGGCCCAAATCCAGTGAAACCCAGTCCAGTCAGGATGGACGCTCCCTTGACGATAGATCAGCCCATTACATCCTGGCATCAACTGGTCTCTTACCTCTGTCAAGGTCCAGACAGCATAGTATTTCGAACGCTCAATGACTCCACAGAATTGGAAGAAAGCGATCCTGACAAGTCTGCTCGGTAAGGCGTACCATCAACTCAGGAGCTTCACATACCGGTAGAGCAGACTTTGTTCCACGAACCAGGGTGTTAATGCGGCCGCAAAACTCAAGGATGGGTTTAGGGCCACGAAGACAGCCAAAAATGCGAGTCCCTTAAACATTTTACGGTAAGCGACGCGTTTTCTACCGTCCGGAATCGTTCTTCGGATCGGCTTCGTAGACTCCACCGACTTAAAGAGCGATCCGTCAATTAATGATTTGTAGGACGCGTAATCGAGATATGGCCCCACTAAAACTCCGGGAAAATAAAATCTGATTGTGGAAAGGATGCAGTAGCGCACACGTGAATAAATGAATGGCTTACGAGAACCCAAGGAACTCTAGCAAAGTAGGGTATTTCGTGATACGCTTCTCAAGTTGCCACTTGTCTAGATCCTAGGATGGTTCGACAATGAATCATGAGAGGGAGGAACGAGCATTGAAATAACAACAAACTTCCTGCGGCCTCCTGCCGTCGTAAACGTTCCAAGCAAAAGTCGTCAGCTTCATAGTGAGGACCATCTGAGGGCCGGTGATCTCCACTGTCTCGTAACTCAGCCCATGGATTGCGCGGATAACATGACTATAGGAAACAGTCAATATCAACCAAGAATTACCGGGACATTGCATACTTGATAGTGAGGTGACCCATGACAAAACTAAAAGATTGTGAGTATGGTACAAGGGAACGTGCAAGGATTGGACTTGCAAAAAGACAATCCAAGGCATGTTGGAACCTCGGAGGTTTGCAGCAACAAAATAGGTCCCGAGGACACTGCCCATGAGATGGAGGAAGCCCCATTGGAGATGGAGGACGGGGATAAAGTAAAAGAGCGAGATGGATACGTTGAAAGCGTGCTTGAGACTCGGCTGGGACGACGGTATTCTTATGAATAGACTCCCGAGGGGGTACGCGAGCAGGATACACGAAATGAGCTTGTGAAAAGGGTAAGAATGGTAAATTGCATGATTGGAGGGCAGATACCTTGATCTGGTCAACAGATGCCCCAAGTGTGTTTGCCAGGGGAGAAAAGATGGCATCCATCGTGGACACTGGGGGGCAAGCAGTGAGCAGTGCTCGAAACTACAGCTGAAAGCGGCAGCCCAGCCAAAAGTGCGTGCCTCGGATGTGCTCGTGGATAGTGCGGGGGTTTGGGGTCACATGAGGCGGGATCGTGACGTACCAGGGCACAGTCCAATCCCAGTCCGTCCATGCTCGGCAGTCATGCTCATGTATACAGCGCATTCTGCCATAGAGCCAGATTTAATACTGTACAGGGTCGATACGGAGAGCCCCGTCTGGCACAAATACAAGCGGACTGCTCTCAGACAAAGATGCACATTGACCCCGAGCCCGTCAGTCCATGCCATGTGTGTGAAAGATAACTGATATGGGAATTGTCAGCTCGCTAGTCCCACGAGGGCGACAATATTTATGACAGGCATGTCGATGGCAACAGGGTCATCAGTCCCCGAGGACCCGCCTGCGCACGAAGGATGTGCAGTCGCATACATATCAACGAACCTCGGTAGGATTTTACCCGCTGGCGGTTACTTTGTCTAAAGCAGCTCATGAGTCGCAAAAATGGAATGACAACTACTAGCAGTTGATGCTACTGTGGGATACGCTCGTAGTCGGAGCAGGTACAAAGTGCCCAAATGCCATCGTGGGTAAATCCCGATCGTATGCCCAGCGTGCTGACGGGAATCCCAGCAGGAACCATTCATCGCGGAGTCTTTAACAGTCTATGAGCGGATGGGATGTGCTCGCCCTAGAGGGCGTCGTAAGACAACCTTCCGGGAGTCAACATATGGCGCGGTTTCTCACCTCTTTGTACGAGTTGTTGAGCCGAAAACCTGAAGGGATGTGCAACTTCTTCAAGAGCGGAGGTTCGGGAGCACTCCAGGAAGGAACAGCATCAAATGTCCCACAGGCACAGGGACACATCCAAAGATTTATGGGAGCGCGTAGGCGATGACGATGGCCCTGGATGTATGGAGTTCTGCCAACGACTATTCGGATCCTGGAACACGGGCGAAATAAGAGATGCAAGTTCAGCAACTCACACCGGCACACCCTAAAGACCTTTGTCAGATATCAATGCACTTTGATCGTCTGGTAGATGAAAGCAATACAACATCCGGAGGCCCCGACCTAGTCCGTTAATAAGAAGGTAGTAAAAACGAACGAGTCGTGGGAGGTCATCCGCAGGGCGATCAACGAAAAGTACGTATGCGAGGTACATGTGATCGAGTTTCAGATGATTAAAAAAACGAATAAAAATTGCATAGTGTCACATGGAAAAGAGTTTTCTGTTAATCAAACTTGAGATTTGAGCGAGACGAGTCCATGACACTTTGAAAAGCAATGGCCGCATGCCCGGAAATATCAGCGAAGGGCAGCTTGGGACAGCTCTTCTACGATGTAATTTCTCCCATCCCGATTTGCGGCGATATCCCAGAAGGCGTGAAGGTCGAAAGACAAAAATTTCCAGGGTGGTGTTGTATGCGAATCCGAGTGTGCAGCGATATCAGAATGTTTGAAGTCAAAGTGTGGACGATAAACCGTGAGATGGGCAAGTAGATGGCAGACCAGGATGAACAACAGCATCGCGATGAAAAGTGCAGTTTTGGCTTTGAATGGGAACTCTCCTTGAAGAGGAGAAAGTCGAGCGAATCGCTCGCGCAGTGAGGGCTTGGGCGGGGTGAGGAAAGCAATGTAGTACTCGGGGTCGCCAAACGAGGGCGAGGATGGGGTCACGATAATGGCCGGTAAGGGCGACTTCTCCGTAATTTGCGGAAGTGAAAGATCTGACGTGGCATCAGCGATGTACTTCCATTGAATCACGCATCGAATCTTACTAAGTGGTGCAGGAATCAAGCGGTAGTCAAGGTGCTGTGGAAGTCTATGAAGCCGACGAGCTGATGACAAAGTGAGCACGATGGAATGAATTTTCACTCGCACTGCACCAAGAGACATACGAGCAGAAGACATGATGAATAGATCAGAAAACGGCGGGGCGACTTGAAGGATTGCAGAATAAAACTCGAGGAGACGGTAGAGGATGGGGCTGAAACACGACGGGCTGAACGAGTGCGATTTAAAAGAGTGTGCGGGTTTCTGTAGTGGTGTCTGACAGGTGGAGAGCGCTGAGGCTGAGCACGACCTGCTGCGGGAATATCGAATCTGTTGATTAGTAATCCGGGCTGTTACTGGATACGGCTGCCGCGACTCTGCTCCACATGTCCCTCCTCCAGTCACCGTCTTTCAGAGTTACCCATCAGACCTTGCACAAAACTTCCCTTCCAGAGGAGGACTATGTTTTATCGTTAACACAGATAGCCAATGTCTACGCTGCCTCGGCGTCGAACCAAATCCATCTCTTCGACAGATCTACTTTGCGGCATACAAGTGTTCTCAAGGACCAAGAACACGTAATCACACAACTGTGTACTGTTAATGGCCTAGGAGCGTCCACTCGCGAGATGCTTCTTTCATCCGGTAAAGATGGCTGCGTGATCGCATGGGACGAAAGAAGTAGATCAGCCAGTGTTAAAAGTCGGTCCTCTATATCTGTCCCCAGAAAGATGTACTTTAACAACTCAAAGACTCCGTCTAACCAGTGGAATTTTCCGGGAGATTATGCCCACTTCTTTGCTGCGATGCATCGGATGAAGGTTTACTCGTTGCTGCCGGGACTGCCTTGCAAAAGGAGGATGCGTTCATCATTTACTGGTCAGCCCTATTTTTTGAGATGTCCCACAAGCACCTTACATGCGGTTCTTTTTTACAAGGGACCCTCGGAATCCCGCAGCGCAACTACGCTCCCATGGTTCAACCCACTCTGACGATATCACTGCCGTGCGTTTCTTGAAGGGCGAACACGCATCGAAACATAATAGGGTGTTGCTATCAACTTCATCCGACGGACTGGTCAGCACCTCAAATGCTCTCGAAGCGGATGAAGACGAAGCTGTACTGTACGTCGGAAACTGGGGGTGCAGCATCTCGCAGGGCGGGTGGATCAGAAACGCACACGGGACACGTATCTGGGCGGCCAGTGATATGGAAACTTTCAGTTGCTGGTCAAACGAAGTAAGTCCGCTCTACCGGAAACGAATCAGAGCATTCTTATTGGAGTGTCCAGCTGGACCGACTGTTGGTTGTGGATATTCGCGAGCCCTCTTTGCATGACCATGGGCATACCTGGGTCACCAACTATCTTATCAAAGGGCATTCGACAGAGAGAACAGAAAGTGGACTTGGAGTATTCGTCGGCTCTAACGAGTTCAGCGCATTTCCATTGTCTGGTCGCGATATCATCTAACCATCCCCATCAGGGGGGACGTAGGTTTGGTTACTAACAGTGATTTATCTGATGCAATGGCGCCATGGACGATACACTCTGTATGGGCTGGTGGTCATTCAGGAATTGTGCGATCCCTCTGTTGGGACGAAGAGGTGTGACCCTTGGTTCATTATCTCCATTCAGCTCATAGTTTTCAGCACAACGTCCTCGTTACTGGTGGTGAAGATTCAAAAGTAATAACATGGAGGATCGAGAACCCTGGCTTTGCTGATCTTTCGACGCCTGATCAACTGGATGACCCCATGGAACCGGGGGTGCAGAACTTGAAACGGGAATGGGACGATACGATGGATGAGGACCAGGTTAGTCCAGTAGGTAACTGACTATTTGCCACGAGGAACCTTCCATCGACTCTGCTTCTAGGGTGGCAAGCGGGCGAGACAGTAGCCGGTGGTTGTTTAAACAAAAGTCCACTACCCGTCTGGTCCTTACCGTCGCGAATCGTGGAATGCTCTGGCGGAAGGTTATACATGTACATGCATTTGTATAACTCCGTTATTTCGTTGACGAGCTGCCGTATCTGATGTATTCGAGGATATACCATATGCATAGACGAGGCGTAAAGGTGCAAAAAATAACAGGAGGTGACCATGCTTCATAGCAATACCCAAATTGTATATCCTCGACTGGGCTCTCGTCCGACTGCGTGTCGATTTTATGCGTTGCTTATACCTTGAAGCCACGAGACTTTCGGCGGCCACGAGCACGCTCGAACTATGACCGGAATGATTAGGGTCATAATTGCACCCAGATTTTGGGACGACTTACCTTGCGGCCCTTGGAAATAGTGTAGGGCTTCTTGTGCTTGTGAGGACCCATGCCAAAGTGCTTGACAGCCTCGCGGGTGTTCCTCTTGCCCCTCAGAAGCACTGTGTTCGAACCGGTAGGCGAACGCAGGGCAAGTTGATCCAAAGTGATGGCATCTCCACCGGCCTTAAGGATACGCTCCTTTGCGGCTTGAGAAAAGCGGAGGGCAGCCACGGTTAGCGTTGGGAGTTCAAGGAGACGAGTATCATCGGTAACCGTTCCAACTGTAACGACGATTTTAGAGGCAAGGTCGGAAGTGGCTGACGTCTCTTTGACAATTCTTGACAGCGAAATCGGGGGGCGATTGACTTTGGAGAGAAAAAGGCGATGGAGGATTGCCTAGAGCATGGAAAATATAATGTGAGCGCCACAACACCGGACCAGGTCAAAGTTGCGAGACCTTGTTGAATTTCGAATCGGTACGACGTGCAAGGAAACGGTACAGCTGAGGGACAGTTAGCGTCAGCCTTTTTGAGAGTATTGGCAGGGCCATACCTTGACCAGCAAGAGGAGGTAAGGATCCTCACTCTTTGGGCCCGTCCGTTGGGTCTTCTTGACGTGGTGAGTCTGGAGATCGATACCCTGAGCGCAAAAAATGCAATGAGATAACGCCTCGATGTCTGGAACAACGGACTCACCATCTTGGTCTTTGTCGATGTGTGCCGGGGGGTATGTGGAGTGTCGCAACGACGGGGGCTTGCAGAACTATACAGTAAAACAATTTAAGGTTCATAGTCGCGGAGTCCGAACTTGAATCTCAATTTTGATACAAACACGCCCAAATTTTCTCTTCAGACTGCAACTATCATGGTGGGTTTCAGTCGCCCTAGTTATACGCCACCCGACTAATTTTTTTTCTTCTATTCCCAGTCGCAATACGGTGAAGCTGCAGCTGCTCCAGTGGACCCGTACTCTGATGCTTACAACGCTCCGGCGCCAGCTGCCTCAGAAACCCGTGATCGCGATGCTCCTCGCGCGCGTTCCCGCTCCCGTAGCCCAGCCCGCAGCAACAATGGTTTCAAGAGTCCTTTCCGCCGCAAGTCCCCACCGCCGAAGCGACCCTCGCATGCTCCCATTGTACGCTCTTTCCTCCGCTCTTCTTTTTTTTTTTGGCCTCATTCGGCAAAGCAGGCGCCTAACCCATCCGCCGTGTTGGGGGTGTTTGGACTGAGTATTCGAACCCAAGAGCGCGATTTGGATGAAGAATTCACCCGATTTGGGAGAGTCGAAAAGGTTACCATTGTCTACGACCAGAGGGTATGTCCCTGCACCGTACTCATGGGGCGACCAACCCTCAACCCACGTCCCTCAGTCTGACCGTTCTCGCGGCTTCGGCTTCATCAAAATGTCAAGCGTGGAAGAGGCGACGCGTTGTATTCAGGAACTCAATGGCATTGTCAGTCATGCGTACTGCCACGTTTTCTCGATGCTGACACAAGTGCAGGAACTCAATGGACGCCGCATTCGGGTGGATTATTCGGTCACCGACCGTCCTCATGCACCTACGCCAGGAGAATATATGGGACATCGTCGTTCTCACAGGGACACGTACTCGGGGCGTGAATCTCGTGACTCGTTCCGCGACTCGTATCGTGACCGAGACCGTGAATACCGTCGTCACGATCGTGACAGGGAGCGGGACCCTTATGGTCGTGATTATCGCGACTGGCGTGACCGTCGTAGCCCGCCTGCTCGCAGTGGACGTTACTCACCTGATTATAGGAGACGTAGGAGTTACTCAAGAAGTCCTCCGAGAGGTAGCAGCCCTCGCAGGGAATTTGATGGCCCTTCTAACGGTGCCTCTAATTCCTCCAACCATGCTGAAAATGGCGGCCGTTGGTGAAATAACCGTTTGCTCCATGAATTCGTCGTGTTTCTGTCTTTACCTGTCTGCTTTTCGCGAAGGGTCGAGCACATACAAATGAAGGGTTCATGGCGGACAAACCTCCAACAGACTTCAAGTTTGTCAAAGTTTCTCGTTACTTCCTGTCTTGAAGAAGCAAGCACCTGGTTCGGTATATCAGAAAAAAAAATCAAGTCTTGTATTCCCCCATCATGCCTTTCGTATCGCTCTACTACTTTGTGTTACACTATCAAGTATTGGTGAAGACGCGCGTGGCCAAGTTTACAATGTGTCGGTAATACATGCATGAAGACTTGTCAAGGTGTCAAAGAGGAAGGACAATGCTGTAATGCTGACGGCGGTTGGCGATAGCCTGTGGCCCCACATACAATGGCACCCGTCTGAATTAAGATGAACGTGGACGAGAAACTCGAGGCAGCGACGTAAAGGACCTGGCTTGGTGTTCCCGATTGCTGGACTGGATACCTGGCTCGATGTGGCCACACTGGATACCCATGTCTGTATATAATTGTATGGACAATATTGCTTTGGACAAACCTCGATTGTGCGAGTCAATGTACACTGTTTCCAGTACTCTGTCTGATTTGTTTTGGCGTGTTCTGATGTCACCATTCCTACTGTTACCAGACCCACATAAATAACGGCCGTCCTGTACCATATACACCGTTTTCTCCCGCTGTTCTTCACGTCCTGCTCCGAGTGTTTCCACCTCGTGGTGGTCTTCCAGCTTGCTCAACGCGTACATACACCAAATACAACCCCGCGCGCTGTGCTGCTTACGATACAATAATCCAAAGAAAGATATGAATCAGATGCAAGTATATGGTATGTCCGTAGCACCTCGAATCGTTCAAGATTTCTGAAGCAGATAAGGGGGAAAAAAAAAAAAAAAAAAAAACCTCGAGCGCCGTCCGTCTGCTGTCAGCTGAGTCGCCCGACATCATGGTAGAGAAACTGTCGTTGACGACGACAGGGCAGTGGTCATTCCCTATGCAGCCACTCGGGACACGATCGTCCCACCATATTCGAGGCCTCCCCCGGGAAGGAAAACGTCTGGCGTGCTCTCAAACGGGACGGTCTTGCCCGACAAATCCTCCCCGACACCGTCTGACGCCGCTCGCCTCTTCCCCTTGTCCCTGCGCCCCGTGCCCGCAAAATCGGGGGACCCGGTCACAGGCTTCACTCCCATGGATGACGCCATCCGCACCACAGCGCACAGTGTATCATGCACATCGCTCCCTTCCCAGTCAACATCGGACACGACATTAACCCAAGAGTAGTTGACTGGCCGGGGCTTTGCTTTCGCTCTCTTATCCTTGCCGTGCCCGTTCGTTACGACTTCATGATAACCACTATCCTCAAATGGGTGCGGATCCTTCGCCCCCCCAAGGCGCAGGGCCCGCACACCAGCACGGAAGTGGTCGCCAGCCGTTGACACAACGCGGTCCGGTGTATCCCCCACAACAGTTGTGAACTGCGCTTCAATATCTTGGCGTGACGGATCGCGAATAGGTCGACTGAGGAGTAACCTCCCTGCATCCCATATATCACGACCACCAATGGTATCCAGGATTGCATCAAGCCGGACACGAGATCGGGTCAAGTACGACATTAGAGACACAATCGAGCCCTGTTCGCAGTCATACGGCGTGAGCGGTAGAGGAGTGAAGGAGTAGGGGGTCGTGAATGCATTCTGATGGGATGACGACGAAGGGGGGGAGGAAAGCTGACTCGACGAAAGCCTATGCGAATAAGGCGAAGACAACGGGGTGGATGTGGCCGACCTAGAGAACGGAGAGGGTGAAATACTCGGAGAAGAAGAGGGCGAACGAGAAAAGTGGATGGAGGGCGATGACCAGGACGACATGACTTCCAACGCCGTGCTCGAGGCATCAGATAGCGCAGAAAGGGGCACCGACGTTACTGAGACGAAAAGTACTTCGTCCACTCCCCATTCACGTAATCGGTCTTCAATACGGCATAACGTATTCCTTTGGTTATTGAGCTCCCTTTCTTCTTCTTCGTCTTTCAGTTCGTCCGGTAAATCCGACCGAGCACCTGGTAACATAAACGGCACAGGCACGTGGGCCCATACAGACCACCCCTCCCGAACAAGCATTTGCGCAGCAAATGCACCTGCTCCATCGTGCGCTTG
This sequence comes from Pulveroboletus ravenelii, assembly GCA_038090235.1. Taxonomy (NCBI): domain Eukaryota; kingdom Fungi; phylum Basidiomycota; class Agaricomycetes; order Boletales; family Boletaceae; genus Pulveroboletus; species Pulveroboletus ravenelii. Next base: position 23,223 of record JBBPMH010000012.1, read on the forward strand.
AAGTACAAGGGCACGCGGTCTCGAGTCCCAAGGTCGAGTCTGCGTGGTAAAGTCTTCCTGACCTCCGCCTGCGATAAAGTCATGTTTGTCACTGCGAGGGGGGAGGATAGGGTGTAGTTCATTGTGGGAATTACCATACGGCAGCTGTGACTTTCCCAGACACTGTGTAATCTGATGGAATGTACGAACAGCGCGGTACGCAGGAACCCCGCAAAGCGGTAGAAGAGCAAGTTCGTCAATCGTCAGGCATACTTCGTCGACGGGAGGTGGTGGGGAGCCGCGTTGCCCGGAAACATCACCGTCCGCTTCGTTTGCCGTCTCCGTTGGGTGGACGGAAGTAAACGGGTATTTCAAATGTGCAAAAGGATTGGGAACGCGATGAACATGATGCCGATCAGCGAGGATGAACTCGGCCAATGCGCCACACTAGATGGACTGCGTCAATACAACTAGAGCTGGGTAAGGTGTAATGGCCTACCTTGTGGACAGACATCAGTCCAACAACCCAATCCCCGCGTTTTGCCACGTCTACACCAACCTCCCAACCAACCTCTAAGACACGGCCAACGAACGAACGGCCGGGAATGTATCCCACCGGCGGACACCGTCCCTTGTCCCTCTCGCTCGTTCTTAGCGTCTTCGCACCATACGGAGCGCCGGCAAGTGATGGGCTAGAACGTGGAGGATGGATACCCGTGAGGCGCACATCTGTTGAATCTAAACCGACAGCCCAGACTTGCACCAAGACAGAACCACCACCGACGTAAACAGGGGGCGTACGATAAGCGGTAAAGCCAAGCGGAGAGTCCGTATCCACCCGGTGATTCTCACCCCTGGCAGGGGTTAACGGCTTGTCTTTGGAGAACCATGTCATGCCGAAGACGCTTCCGCGGGACTTGTGGGACTTATGCGCTGCTCCGGGACCCGCTGCGATACCGCGGACAACCTCGACGCTAGCCATGGTTGTCTGGGCGAGGCGTACGCGGGATAGATCAACCTGGTCACCGAGCCCGAGGCTCAAGCCTATACTATCGCGTACCGTCGCGCCAGTGGGCCGAGCTTTGCCGATTTTCCAGACTCGGTTGGACGCATGGTCGAGCGCCAAAGAGGGTGAGGATGTAGCATGAGGGAGGACGAGGCCGGTATAGCCACGGGTTCCGGTGGAAGGCAGGGCGTCGTGCGAATCTGAAACAGACACATGGGCGGCGAGGGCGTCAAGGACATCCGGAGCGGGTAAGGTGTAGGGTGACCTTGAGGTCGAGGGAGTACCAAGAGAGATTGTACTGAGTCGGCGTGGTGGGCTGCATACACGTTGTGAACTTGAAGCGAGGGTGGGATCGAGATGAGGGGTTCTGCTAGGTGTCTGACTAGCGGTGAGCAAGGGCGGAGATGAGAAGCTACGCTGTCTGGTGAGCTTGGATGAACGAAGCGGGGAAGATACGCGGGGCTTGTGATATGCATCTGGTGCGTGGTCGGGGGAACGGGAGATGGAGACGGCACGTTTTTGTGGGACTGGCGTGTCATGAGCATGAGAGAGAGAGACATCGGGGTCTGAGTCTTCCTCGACCTCGAGCAAGGCTGTCATGCCGACAACGGAGCGGGCGGTACTGATCTTTACCTTGCTGGTACCCTTGGACTGGGATGGACGCGGCGGGGGCGGATGGGGGAGGGACGCGGACAGGCGGGACGGGAGGAAAGAGGTGGAGTGGGAGGTAGGTATCTGTACAGTTGGGGGAGCACTGCGCCGCTTTGTAGCCTTTGACCTGTGTTTCTCGTCGCCGGTACAAGGTGCGACGAGCCAGCGGACGTCTCTTGCCCAGTCCTCGTCGGTGTACGTAAGCTTGCGGTCGGTGGTGTGGGCCATGCCAAGGGCCACGTGGTCGGGTAGTGAGGCGGAGGTGCGGACGGGGTCGGGAAGGGAATGCGCGGAGGAAGCAGCGGATGTGGGGGGAGTAGTCGAGGGAGAGTTAGGAGAGGAATGGAAGGGGGACGAGGCTGGTGTGAAGAAGGGCTCGTCCACGTCGTCCGAGTGTCGGAAGTGAAGCTGAGCCAAACTGAAGTTGAGAGAGAGATGAAACAAGGACATCCGCCGACGACTCACCTCGAGTTCCCCGGGCATTCCTTGGTGTCCATGTACATCCTGGTTGTGGGATACATCGTCCGTCGTTATCGCGGGGGCCGAGTATCGCTGGGACGGTCTTCCGAGCACCTTTTGGAAGAACGTTGGCCTAACCATCGCCGACGACGACGACGACGACGACGAGAGCGGGGGGGAGACGAGGGGGAGAGGGGGGCGGGGGTGAGATTGAGGAAGACGGGAAGATGCGCTGATGGATGACACGCGGTTTTGTTTACCAAATCTGGACTGATTCAAAACGAGTGACGTCACACTGCTATCAACGGTCTCCGGCCCGGCCCCTCCTCCTCCTCCTCCTCCTCCTCCTCCTCCTCCTCTTCCCCCCACACCATATCCCACTCGACGTCGCGCTTGTCGCTCACTCCCGCATCCATCTGCACCAGCTTCACTTCAACAGTGCCCCGCAGCTCCTTCCTGCTCTTCATCGCCCCCAACACCGCTGAATCCCCTTCCATCGTCCCTCCAGACGTCCCCCCCGGCATGCTATACCGCATCAACTTGCCCGTGTTCCAGTCACGCAGAACAATTCGCGCTGCCCCCGCATGATCCGGTGTGCCTCTCTATCGTTTCATGAGCATGCCATGCCCATCGATCTGGTTTTGCGACCCTACCTTCTTGACCAGCCCACCTATCCGGGCTAGCCCCGCAAGAAATCCCGTGACGTCCCCTTGCAAAAATGCAGGTAAACTGTACGCCAGCATCAAGTCTTGCGTGTTTCCGTGCGTTACGATGTGTCTCACTATCCGCACGGTCAGCAACGTAATCCCCGTCACACGGCCCACCCACCTCCAAACAATGGATCCTTTAGTCGGTCGATCCGACCCCTACACCGCAATAGAACATCACGTGCTCGTACCGCCTCTCTTTCCTCGTCCGTCAGAGATGCTGCGCGGACATACTGCAATCCTGGCGTGTCAATGAATCTCACTTTCCGTGAATCATCGCCAGGCATCATAGCTACCACCTCCCGCGCACTCGTCGTAGTATACGGCCCTCCGGCAGACATTGCCATGCGTGTATCATATATCGGGAACACATCTGAGCCGAGAATCGAGTTGATAACGGCCGATTTCCCTGACTAGGCATTCATGGGACAGGGTCCAAATCCAGATCTGGCTTGACACTCACGTTCGTCACTCCGGTCACGCCAACAATCAACTCCTCGCCTATTTTCGTCTGCGTAAGCTTATCCAGATGTGTCCATAAACCGGCCAGTCCTAGAGCATCATTCTTGGGCGTTAGCTTGGCATTTTTATCCCGTGGTTCAAACGATATCGGGGAGGGCACGAATGCAGATGACACTCTAAATGGCAATACCGCAAACGATGTCCGCAGGTACATGAGCCATTGCACCAGCGATTCTCGTGGCACGGTGTCTGTAACTATCATCAGAGTCTGGGAAGCTTCATTTACATGTCGTACGCACCTATTTTGTTCACCAGCAACATCAACTTGCCCTGTGCCGCTTCCACCAACGCGTCACTGATCCCCGCGGCAGGATCTCGTGCGTCGACCACATGCAACACCACATCCGCTTTCTGCACGACTTCACGTAACGTCGAAGGACCAGGGAAAACGGGTATGGCGGGTGCCCGTTCACTGAGAACATCGCCGTTATCTACTTTTTTTGGTATGGTGGCTGGTTTCAACGACATGATTCCGTCAAACCCTTGTGCATCTGTTTCGTCAACATCAATATCCTCTGGGGTGGGGCTCTTCTCAGGGTCATTGGCACTATCGCCCGCTGTGGCTGCGTGCTTTTCTTCTTTTCGACGCTGCCTCTCCGCAGCTGCCTGTGGTAAGACGGTCAAGTCGCCGCATAGTGCACAGATCGGACGTGAGCGTACTTGACGTCGCTGCTCCGCGACCTCTGCGAGGATCTGGTCTTTGTACGGAAAATTGTTTGGAATGCCCGGATCCTTTTTCGATCTCTTTTGCACGACTACGAGTGACAATCAGCAACGACGCCGGGGATCAACACTACGGGCAACACACGCTTTCCAGTAGCCTTGTCCTTTCGAACCTGTTTCTTGACCTTTTTGTGGCGCTCGGAGATCTTGTGTTTGATATTTTCCCGCTGGCGGGTCGTACCCCGCTTGGAGCTCTCTGTGATGGACTGATGAGATACGTTAACTTGGTCGAGACCGTCTCGGAGACGCACTCTTTCGAATACGAGGCATTGGCAGATGGCGAAAAGACAATATATTACATAATCTATCCACAGTCCCCCATCTCCTACTGTCCATGGCCAGTTTCGATCCCAAACGTCATGTCGGTGTACATCCAGAGCGTGTCTCGCACGTCTCCTCGACGGACTATCCGGGACATCTTCCAGGGAAAGACAATGCCTGGAATCTCGCCAGGTTTCAACAGGTCCGTTCGTCCCCCTCGTTCCGACACGTGAGCTCATTCTGCCGAGACCAGAGACTCACCGTCCGAGTAGAGCGTCTGTCGAATCGCTCCATCGAGTTTGATCTCGTCGGTGTCGATGCCTCCATTGCGAATGCCTTCCGACGCATTCTCATTGCCGAAGTATGTCCTCTTGTTTTGCAGATCGGCGCAGGCATGACGATTTGCAGGTACCTACGGTATGCATAGAACGCGCGTACGTATGGTGTAACACCAGCGTCATCGCCGACGAAGTCCTCGCTCACCGCCTCGGACTCGTTCCCCTCCACGTCGACCCTGCCTATCTGGAATTCAAAGATCGTGAGCACGTTTGCACGTGCAACCGCAGGAACACTCCTCATGCTCCCCTCCTCTCGCAGCACAAAATGACCAAGCGACGGATAGAAATACGCTTGTGTTTCGGCTCAAGGCTACCTGCGAGCGCATAAAAAACGCGCCGAAAGACGCGACGGATCCCAGTTCGCTGTTCACCAACTCGGAGATACTCTCTTCACAGCTCGAGTGGGTCCCCCAGGGCGAGCAGGAATCGATTATGTCTATGGACTCACCCAGGCCGACGAACCCGAACATTGTCCTGGCGAAACTGCGCCCCGGACAAGAAGTCAGCATGGAACTGCATGCTGTCAAAGGTGTCGGCAAAGACCACGCCAAGTTTTGTCCTGTTGGTGAGCACACGATTCTCTGTCCGTTCCACTCGACGCGCTGACCTTGACCTTTGTAGCCACCGCATCGTATCGTCTCCTCCCCGAGATCATTCTCAACCCAACACAACCCGTACCACCCGACCTCGCAGAAAAATTCCAAAAATGTTTTTCCCCGGGTGTCATCCGCGTACACCCGCGCACCAAAAAAGTTAGCGTGGACGAGAAATCAGCACGCTTCGAGTCAATGAGCCGCGAAGTATATAGACATCCAGAGTTTGACGGCTGTGTCCAACTCGCGCGAGTTCGAGATCATTTCCTATGTGCGTGCGGTCTCATTCCTGTCGTCTGTCCCTCACGTGGCTTTCGTCTAGTCTGCATTGAATCGGAGGGATTTTACCCTCCGGAACGTCTGCTTCCCGAGGCGATTCTAGTGATGCGGACAAAAATCGCTACGCTACGCCGCGCCGCGGAAGCACTGGTGCACGATCCCGGTACGACGGAAGACGCCGAGATGGCAGAGGCATAAATGACTTGCGCGATACATAATAACATGTATCATAGCGTCTGTTGTACAGTGGGACATTCGATACATGACAAGCGCAGAACAAGCGATGTGAGAGTGATGGAACATAAAAAAGGGGGATAAAAGCGTCGAACCCCCTATATCCAGCTCACAGTGGATCAGTGACCATCGGATCCACCCTGCTGGGCCGCACGTGGAACGGTAAAATGGATTGGCGGCGTGCTGTCCACCGATGTATAATAAAAGCTTGTGATACGCTGTTGGTCGCCTTCCTGCACGCTTGCATCTTGCTCGATCCTATGGAAACCGATCAGAGGAGGCAACACGATCGTCGTTGAACGGGCGCTTACTTGGCACTGAAGTGAACGTGCGTGAGCCTCTGTGCCGGGCCCGCACGGATACGAAAGGGAAGGGAGCGTGTGACGACGAGCGCGCCCGCGATGACGGTGGGCTGATTCGTCATTCGTCAGCGTTGTTTTCGCCATCGCTACGGATTCTCGCAGCACGCACCTGTTCGGGATTGTCGTCGTTGGTCGAGATGAGCTCCGGATTCCAGACTACGCTGACGTGCGTGGCTGCAGCCCGTCGGGAGAGTGCATCGTCCTTGAACGTCTGGAGTGGGTGCACGACGTGGTTCATGCGGACCTCACATGTGGGCGAGAACGCCTGGTCAAATGCGTCCTGGGTGGTGACGCCCTCGTAGAGTGCTGTCAGGCGCGACTGGACCCAAGCTGTCGCATTCATAGGAGGTGTGGCCGACATATGGAGGAGAGCAGGGGAATGGTTGACGCTGAACCGTAGTTGAGGGGTAGGCAGCAGTGCAGCAGTGACCGTGGCGAAGGCTGCGGCCGTCAGTGGGGATGAGATCGGTCGGCTTAAGCTGACCATCGTGGGCGTACTTATTTGTAGACTCACCCCAATCGATCTTCACTGCTAACTCCGTCGTCCGCACCGAACGACCAGCTCCGCGAGGAGTGGTCTCCTATACCTGGCGCGATCTGCTGTGCTCTGGTAATTTGAACGCTCAGATGTTGATAGAAAGGCATGGTCGACCCCGCGATCTCTGCACTGGACAGGGGCATGCCCGGACTTACTTGGTTCGACCACTGCTGCGGGCGGTGAAACGTTCGCGATTGATTCCCATGCCAAGGGGCTGCGGCCCTTTGGTAAAAATGGAGCTCGGTCGTTGTGAACGAACGTCGGTGAATGATATGATATGCATTGAGAGCGCGAAAGCAAAAGCATGTACATGATCTTGTGAAGATAATCAAGAGGGACCACCTCTGCATTATTCATACCTGCCATAGAATACCTCATCCAATCCTACAATGCGATGGCTCATCACCATGCGCATCTCTACCTAAGTCTCGTTCATCTCCTTCTCTTGACGACAGCAAGATAACCAAGCGAACCACATCATCGTGCGTAGTTGAAGAACATCTTCCTTCCACGCCATCGACTGGTTCTGCTCTCTAAATTCCTTGGTGAGTTGCTCACACCGTGCAATGTTCTCGGGGCTAACAAAGTCGACCGCAACCTTGACACAATCCGCAAGGTTGCAAACCTTGGGGACGACCGAGTTCAGCGACGATCCATGCAACGTAGAGCCCGGCTTACCTGATGCGCGCATCCAGCAGGTATAAACACTGCTTCTCCCGGCTTTTGATATATCCTATGGCTCCTAATCCCGTACATGTCAAACAGTTCCTTCCTGAGCGTGCCGTCAAGGTAGAATTGTTGCGAGTGTATGGGATCATGCTGATACGACCCTTTGAATTTTCTTCGCAGAAAGATACGTAGTTTCTCCGCATCACATGCACGAAAGAGGTCCCAAGCCGCACAACCCGGTTTCCCGTCGGGGGTGGGGGATGCATAAGTCATGATGTTAACAGCATCCGCCATATCCATGTGCAGTCTCGTCGACCCCTTGCTGCCTGCAGACTCAAAGGATGCCATTGCATTGTACATCTTCGGCCCTGCTTGACCCGTCAGCTATCACAAACTCGGAGCCGATGGTCACGGCTTACCGAGGTCTGGTGCAACAGTGTTACTCGGGAAATGTGAAGCGATGTTGAGCGCTCCGTCTCGGCGGACATAACTGGGGACGGGTACGGCCCTGTTGAAGTCCTCAAAGAGCTCGGGAAATGCACTTTTGAAGTCGGTCGATGGTGGCCAATCCTGGGAAGCACATTCAGCGTCACTGATCACATATATTCACTGGGGCTCGCCTTCAATTTCCAACACTCCACTCGGCCTTCGTACTTTCCGAACCACGAAAAGAATTCACCGACCGTAACGCGCTTATTCACATCAGACTGGCACTCGAGTATAAGGCAGCTCTGTGAGTTGTATTTTTGAAAGAAATATTCGGGTGTCCATTGAATCTGGAACTTTGAAAGAAGATCGGTGATCACCATAGGATCTCCCTTGATCCAAAGATGTCGGAATATTTCCTCTGTGAGCTGAGAGTCCGCAATAGTAATTGTGGAATGGGATGGGATTTCTGATGGCTCCGCTGAAATATTATTGGATGGGGGCTGCGATTGGGCTCCCGCGTCACCAGTTGCAGGAACTTGAGTCGCTTCCCCAATTATGCCAGACGGCGCAAGCATTTCGGAGTTTGATAAATCCACACTGACTCCATTTGAAACCGAGTTCGGTCCGGGTGACGCGTTTTGAAGACAAGGATCAATAGCTCCAATAACAGGAGTCTCGTCAGGGTCTGGCTCCGTCATGAGTACCTCCATGTCCTTGATAGCTTGTGCTAGTTCAGATTTGCAGAACCGCGACATGGGAGAGAAATCCTTGGCATGATGCTCGTTCCTGCGCGTGCAGGACAGGAAAAATGGATTTGTGTGAGCATGTTTTTCTCGTCTGGCTTGTAGGGCCGCGATCTCTGCCTGCGTCGCGCCGGGCTTGTCTTCAGTCAAGTCTTTGACCTGTTCGAAACATTCAGCGCATGCTTCGCGGCCACACAACCGACACATCCAACTGCACGAGAATATCGAAGTCATGCAAGTATCTAAGAATATGCATTCATTTAAAACACTCGTTTCAACAAGCCGAGTGACAAATTAAACCTACCACATGTGGCACGCACTTCGCTCTCTCTCGTCCGCCGTATGATTTCGGGGTAAGCCAGGTGATCAAGCTCTAGACGAAGTGTGGGCAACAAAGCGTTCGCAATCGTTCGCTGAACCACGTTGTGAGCAGACAAAGGAGGAGATCATGTCATTGAACTACCTTTGTCCGCTGAACATGTTGCTCGGTAAGGGGCACATTCCACTGAACGGGAAAGTTCATACTTGGAGCATCCGGCCGCTGATTCTCCACGAAGCTGATACCCACGATATTCCGCTGAGGGTCCTTGAGAAAGAAGCGGATGCCTTGGAACCGACATGTGTCGCCAGCCCAGCGCCGAGTGCAGGAAACACACCGCGGGAATTGTTCTGATCTGTATCGATTGGACATGCAACGAGCGAACTGAAGCTCAGGATGAAGTGTACCATCGTTTGCTTGCCCCCCATTCTCTGTTAGGCGAGGGCATTCATTTAGATGAAATGGTGGTGGAGCATTATGAGAAAACCAACCTTCACCAGGCTTCTCCTTGCCCTTATCGGCAGATGTTGAAGTGTAGGAGATGGTTGGCATGAGCTGTGCTATGTGGAAATGAACGCGAGTTCTGATCCAGACAGGTGAAAGCTGACCGTTTTGAGCAGCAATCTGCGCCGCTTCGCTTCTTTTCCTGGCATTATAACCACGTTTGGAGGAGGCTTCAGCGGGGTAAGGAAGCAATGCTGGGACAGTGAAGAGCAGCACGCACCATTTCCGTCCGTGAATTTCGCTTTTTTGGACTTCTTCGATTTTTGTGAAGGCGGCTCCTCGACTTCTGACGATGGGCGCTTCTGCACCTGAGGTGGGGGTGGCGGGGGTGGGGGTGGGGGTGGCGGATGCTGGTACAGCATCGCGGAAAACATTCCGGGAGGTCCGTGCATTAATGCACCCACTTCAAACACAGGTTGCCCTGCGATCGGAGCAGTGAAACGCGTCGCTAGACGAACAGAAGCCCGTTCAGCATGCTGTAAAGCTTTGTTTTGAAGACTCAGGAAGGGAAGGGGAATAGGATAGAAATAACAATTACATGCATGGGGATGAATAGACTGTGGGTGATGCTCTTGTGGCATAGGGTTGTATTGATCTACTCGGAGCACAGGGGGACTAGTCAGTGAAGAATGCAAGTATCTGATTGAATGCGCGACTGACTGTTTTGAGGATATTCGCCCGATATTGCTAGGGAAGAGGCTTTTGGATTTAGGGACACGAACACATGTCAAGTGAGGGTGCTCGCTCACCGGTCCGCTCATCAGAGTACATGGGTGCCACGATCGGGGATCCATAGGGGACGGCCGACACGTCAGGTTGTGGGGGCCACGGACCCGCTGGGATTGCAAAGTTTCCATGGCCATCCACCCTGGGCCCCTGCTGCCGCTGTGACATGTCTCCGTTCATCTCAGGATACATGTGCGGGGGCATTGGATACGATCGACCGGGGGGCGGTCCGGCGTCAGGCCTGCGTCTCGGTGCGTTTGGATCATCGTTCACAGGTTCCCAGCTGGCGGCGCGAAGGTGGAAGGAAGAGCCAGATTCTGGCTGGTGGGGGTAGGGGCCGTGTGGAGGGGGCTGTGGATGCTGGTACTGAGAGACACCAGGGGGGGCTGGGAGGTGAGTTGGATGTGGGTACGCAGAGGAGTCGGAGGAAGGGTTGAGGAGCTGGCTGATGGAGGTGCGCTTGTCGTGCATGCCATTCATTGCTGGATACGATGGGGGGCGTTTATTCGCACTAGGAGAATGGCGAGCACGGAGAGCTGGAGAAACGAGGAGCGTAGGGAAATAAGCGGTTGGGAGACGCCCACTCGCGGAGTGTGCTCGACCAGCGGAGTGAATTGAGTATCTTTGACTCCGCCCCCTCGGCAATCCGGCATCGCTTCCGGCCTCACTTAGCCGCGAACCTCTCCTCCTCTCTCCAGTCCGCTCGCGCCTGGGCATGCCCCCACGCTGCCCCGGTGCGTCGTCGTCCAGCACGCCCCTCTCCAATGTGGGCAAATTCTGCTCGCTCTCACAGCCCACACGATCACATGTAAATAATACGTATCCGCGCAAGCATCCATTGTTCCAGTGATCCCACACAGAGAACATGCCGAGAACCGTGAAATATCGCGTGCACCAACATCGTAAAGCCCAAAATCATGACAACATAAACCCAGTGAAAGTGAAAGTAACGAATAAGACGAGTATAGTGCACCATAACGAGCCTAAAAGTATTTGCGGAAGATCTCGGCGACCTTCAGATTCAAGGGCATGAATAACGGTTTGATCATCCAGACAAGCCTTCCGAAGGTCGCCCACCACCGTCAGGGGATCTCACCTGGCTCATGGCGGCGAGTGCCACCCGACGAGTCCGGCGGAGAACTGCAGGGAAGCGTTTTGGCGTCGGCCTCCGCATCTCCAGCGCATTCTGTGACAACACTCGTGGGCCGCTATTCCACACAGAGTACTCGAGACTTACCCGAGGACGGAGATACGTCGTCCGCAGCGGAACGCGGTCCCTCAGCTGGTGGTAGTCGTTTGTCTGAGTTGTCTGGCACTGCTGACATCAGCGATCTTGGGCACGGAGCAAACCAGGCCGTCCGCACCTGGGATCACCGATGCCTCAACAACCGGACCTGACGGACGATGAGCATCAAAAGTCGTTCCGAGATAGAGTATGGGATGTTTACTTGATGTGGTCGCCCCATCGTGCCTGTTGATCGAATCTGGTCCATGAACGGTCGATGATGTCGAACGATTTTCACTGAGTTTCAGCAACGCGTCCAGTTTTTCCGAGGGAGGCAACACGCTGGAAGACAGCACGAGAGGTGCGCCCTCGCCGTGTCCTTCCGTCTTGCCGATGGACGATGAACGGCTGAGAGAGTTGTACGCCGGTGTGGCCCTCCCCTCCGGCACATGGAGACGGCGAGCGACAGCCTGAGCCTGTGTTGTTTGCTCTGTCGAGATCGACTTTGCAACTTCCGGACGCAGGTCGGCCCACATTTGGAGTGCTTTGATGGAGCCCCATTCGATGATCTTGTTGTTGAGCCACTGCAGCGACACAGGTTTTGTCAGAAAGTCGTTGCATCCCGCCGCCAGTGCGGCGACTCGATCGCTTTGTAGGGAAGACGCGGTGAGTGCGACAATGATGACCGAGGACCGACAAGGCGATGTCAATGCACGTGACTCGGTCGAGGCGGCGTCGGAGGGCGTGCGCGCGCTGGTGTCAGACTGGGGGGTCGAGGGGGTGCAAGCGGCCGCCTCGAGCTGTCGGATTTCCTTTGTCGCCTGGATTCCGTCCATAACGGGCATCTGAATGTCCATCTGGGGCCTCGTCAGCGCACGGCAGAATTTAATGACCACCCAAACTGACCAAAATGAGATGGAAACCCCCGCTGCGCCACTTTTGGACGGCCTCCTCCCCGTTCTTTGCAACATCATACTTGATTTTCTTTTTCCGCATGAATGTTGATAGAATTGTTTGATTGATTGGATTATCTGACTCGGAGGATGAGCATCACTCCCACCATATGCTCAACGCCATACCGTCAACGATGAGGACACTGATCGGCGGGACAATGTTCGTCCCTCCCTTCGTGAGCATGGCGGGTGGCGTCGATGGCTTCTGATCTTGCACCCGCCTGGACGGTCGCCTTGTAAATGCGTTTGCAGGCGGATCAGGAACGCCAGGCGAGCCTGGTGGCGATGATGTCTTCCTCGTGTCTACCGGACTCCCCTTCCACGAAGGAGTAGCAGGAGGACAAACGTCGTCGGCCAACACGGATGGCTTCCGACCCTTTACCTTTGCCGCAGAACCGGCTGCACAAGTCTGGGAATCAGGACTCGGTGATGAATCTTGGCGGTGGGGGGGAGGTGCACTAGGCCCCTGACTATGGAGTGCAGAAAAGGAAACAACCTGCTGAACCGGGCTCTTATCCTCACTGGCTGACTGTCGGCGTGAGCCTGGTCGGCGCACCCTGTCAGGTGGGGTAATAAGGAACTGCCCCTTTGACACTTCAGCAGAACCAGCTGCTCGAGGCGTCTTAACCCCCTTAGCTTTTGGTTGAAACACGATGCCAGCGGGTTGACCATCCGGACTGGAGATCACGAGTCCAGAAGCGGGTGACATGCCAAGTTTCATGGAACCGTCGGGGAAGTACTCTGCCGTATCCGAGATGGAAAGCGGAGATGGCGGATGCAGAGCATGCGGTTCACACACCACCTCCCTCGGCGACTTCACAGCACGGTCGGAGGCCGCACGAGGGGAGTAAACTGGCCGTGAGGGAGGTGATTTTGGAGTGGTTTGACCCTGGTTGAAAAAAGTTGGTCCGTGAATCCCTGGGCTCGTTGGCGAATTCGCAATAGGAACAAAGAGGGGATCGACGACAGGCTTCGTCATCGCCGTGTGGAGGGCAGTGAGAAACCGACGTGGTCCCACCGGTTTCGGTATAATCATAATCTCTAATGGTGGCTTAATGAATGCGTCGACCGAAGGGGCAAGATCTGTTTGAACGATATCCTTGATAGCCTTGTAGTTTGCTAAGCTCGTGAAATGCACGATGACATGCGCAGATGTTGCCTGTGCGCCAATCGTGGGACCATATCCCAGTGCTTTGGCTATTTGCGGAGAGGACTTGGGTCGGTGATGAGCAGCCAGCGACGGTCGTTTGCCTCGTGAGTGTACGGCAGATGGGAGAGGTAGTCGCTCAGCACGGTCTTTTTGTATCTTCTCCCGCAAAACCGACACATCGTCATCAATGAAAATAAAAGACCCAGACGGTGCGACTCGGGGAAGTCCACCAGACCCCGCACTGATGTTTTCGTGAGAAATGTTGTCCACGGAGCTCCACTGGCGGGATCGGCTTGACTGTGGATTTGCCCCCGCAGAGCCGTTATCGGAGAACAAAACCTTCTCAGAGGTGCATTGATGACCATCTGCATCAGACTCCGGTGAAACGTGGCTGACATCCATACCCCATGTAGTGAGATAACTCGTCAGATGGTGGGCAAACGTGCTGCTCTCCTTTGCATACAAGGTTGCCCTCTTGCCTCGCAGTGTCTCCGAAAATTGAATCAGCTCGTCCAGAGCCGGCTCCTTAGTTATCCGAGCCCCGGAAATTAGCGGCGAACCATACTCTATCACTGGCGTGGTTTTGGCGCTGACGGCAGCAGAAGACCCAGCCTCCACGGTGAACGCTAACTCACAGGCTCGACCTGAAGGTGACTCTCGAGCAGGTAGATCGCAGATAAAGGAGGCACCTGTGCGTGAATATAATCGCTGCAGCAAGGGGGATCCGAAATCGGGCTTTGGTCTGGCCAATGAAAGATCGGCAGCAGTGAGAGTGAGCATGTCCTGGTTGAAATGGTGGCTGATCCAAAATGCGCAACGAATGTGCCCATCTTCGATGTTCGACATGTAGGAACTCCTCCTGTTTTGAACGCGCTTGGCCTCAGTTTCAACTGGAGAATTTGACGAACCATCCAAAATCGGTTTAATGGACAGCTCAACCTCGATAGCGTCGCCTCTACGGGTGGTGTGTAGAACCTGGCGAATGACCTTCAAGGTGACGGTCAGAATGACAATGCCCTGTCCGATGATCGAGTTTACTCACATGCGTTAAAGCATTGGACAGCCCGAGTTCCTCGCCGCGAACGACGACGTGTCTTAAGCCAACGTCCGCATGGACAAGCACAAGGTCCACACCTCTCTGCGCAGCGCATCCACTCAGCGCGTCACCCACGCTCTGCAGCATTTCTCCCACATCAAAGTCGGTGTAGGTGACCGGGGTGCGTGTAGCGGGTGATGAAACCGATGCATCACCTTCGGCCTGCGGAATAGTACGCCCGCTCCGCGCACACAGCTCTGGCATGTTGGCAGACACGTAATTAAGATTCTTCATCGTGGTGAGCATCGCAGACAGGGAAGGGGTTGGTACGGACAGCGAGCAGGCCGCATATTGTTCCTTGGCAGGGTCAAGGATCTGTGCAGGGGATATCTGTAAGAGTGTCTGTACGACCATTTCAACAGTGTCTGCCAGTTCTAGTGAGAGCTCATGGAAACGCGGGCCGTCCAGTGGATTGGACAAGACCGGGACAGTTGCTGGGAGCGGAAGCGCGGCGCGAGTCCTATGGGGATTCTGAAGGTGCTCAAGCTGGGAGGGTAGGGGCGCCGGGAAAGTGCGTGATGGCCGGGGGGCATCGGAACCTCCGTCGTGCGTGCTTGTGACCCCAGGCTGCTGCTGCTGAAAGGACCTGCGGCAGTTGGGAGAGGTGTCATAATCATCAGAGAACTCTGCCTGAGAGAGCCTATCGATGGAGGAGTGCTCCCTCTCTGAGAGATCGGAGTCTGGCTCAGAAAAGCTGAAGACGGCGGGTCGTTCCATGGGGTGGCCAAAAGGGGGGTGGATGGGCGGAGAGGGTTCGGCGGGCCAAGTGACGGCAAACTTGCTTGGGGCGGCAAGGTCGGGGAAGAGTGCGGGGTCATCGTGGGCAAGAGGATAGCGAGGAGTAAAGAGCTGTTTGGGCCCGGTCATGGCACTCGGGGGTGGCGACCGCGCTCCTGGCCAGATCAGAGAAGTATAAGAGAAAGCGGCCTCGCCAGGAGACGAGATGGGGACGAGTATTTTTAGTGGGCGTCGCGGTGCGTGACTGTACTGCGCCCCCGATCGACGTCCAGCCTGAAATGAACGGGTGTGGCGACCACCGTCCAGTGTCACTCCCTGTCACAAGCTGCCGTACTGACTCCTCATGGCAAATGGCAACGACCAACGCTTACTTCATAAAAACAAGGCGGAAAAGAAAACCGCTACAGCCTGTCCCTCAAATAGTACGTTCGCTACACCAAGATTCAATAGGTCAGCTCGACATCGCCCTCCGCAACCAAGTCCATGTCGTGGTAGCTAACTTTCTTACCCGCCGCAGCTCGCGGGTCCTCCTTGGCATCCGGAGGCGGGGGCGGTGGTGGTGCGCCACTCGCTCCCTGACGGCGGCCTCCCTTTCTACCATTCGCATCGTGACCGCCGAGAGGTGCGTCTAATGCCATGACAGGCTTAGCAGGCAGCCCGGCCGCCGCGGGAACTGTAATCTCCACCGGCTGATCAAAGCCTGGTGCATAACCGCTTATGCGATCACTCAAACGACGTGCCGTAGTGGCCTCGTCCCTCCGCGGAGGCGGTGGGGGCGGGAAAGAACCAGGAGGATATTGATAACCATAAGGGTCCCAATAACCGCCACTCATGTAAGGTGGTGGGGGTACATACGCCGCAGGGTGAGCCCCATAAAACAGATTAGGACGACCATATTCGGGGATGTAAACACTCGGACCCTGAATACCATATGCTTGCGGAGGCGCTTGGTTGTTGCCTGTCATGGGAGGAGGGTGCGTGAAGGGCTGGATCCTGTGAGGGTCTAGTGCAAAATTGTTGAAATACGGGATCTGCCGGAGATCAATAGACTCTTTCCCGTTCAGGAATATGCTCTTACCTCATCGAGCTGCTTGACAAGCTCTGGGTGCTTGTTCGCAATGTGCTTCTCGACAAAGGAGGTGGCCTTGAACAGCTTTTGGCACGTTTTGCACCTGAAACGTCCTTCATCTTCCTGTTTGATGGATGGCTCAACCGCCTTCGAAAGTTCCCTTCCAAGATATGAACATGAATTATGGCAAGGCCGAGATAGTGAACGCTTACTCGTCGTAACTCTTGCCCCCGTAATCACGGGGGTCTACGCCATCTTTATTGATAAGAAGTGCAATCTTTGTATCAAACCACTCCAGCCAACGGTCATCTGCAGAGGCTGGGCTATGAGTTGTCAACATTAGCACACTGGGGGCATACCATTTCGTTTCCAGTCCCTGCTTTCAGCGGGCTTCGTAATTGCGACTTCAGTCTCTTTTTCCTCTTCCCGTTCTCTCCTTTCCTTCTCAGCCTTCTCAGTTTCAGCTGCTTTGACCTCCTCAAGCAGTGACTTTGACAGAGGCTTCCTCACGTGCTTCAGGCACTTACGCTGTAATTCTTCTAGATGATCGGTAACAACAGCGCAGTAGTAGCAGGTGTGATACGCTGCGCGCAGGTAGGCAATATATAAATCCAAAGAAATCACCGCCTTGGGCCAGAATAACTTGAGAAGTTTTCACCGTGTAGACGTAAACCCTACTCACCTTCTTCGCCTCCAACGCCTTCTCATCAACACCTTGCTCATGCAACTCCTCCATAATTTTTTCAATTCGCCGCTCAACCGCCCCTGAACCAGCTTCTCTCGGCACTGGATTGTCCTCATTGTCTGCCTGCATACCGACGTCCTCCGGCCTTGCACCGCCATCTGTTTCCATGCTGTCACCACCCGCGGAAGAGGTCAATGATTTATATAACGTGGCATATTCCTCTTCTAAGATCGACGCCAAAAGCTTCACGTTCGCCAAGTCCTTTTCAATGCGGTCTGGCCTGCTCGCGACTTCGGGGACAAAGCGAACACGGTTGACAAAGGGTTTCATATTATGCGACACGTGTAGTTTGAACCCTTCAATCTACAGCAAACAATAAATTAAGCATGCTGAAGAACTGCACCAAGTAACACACCTTTTTATCCGTCAGCTCACTCATCACGGTGGTCATGTCAGCGTCGTCACGGAATTTGATCCAGCCCGCGCGGTAGAAGTTGCGTTTCTGAAGTGGATCACCCAATGCTAGATACATGAATCCGGGAATCCTGCTACAAGCCTGAAAAACAAATTAAAAACTACACAGATAGGAGTGCAAGACTGAACACACCTCCTCAAGTTTGAATCGACCAATGTCTGGAGGAATCGTACGGATCATCACTTGATTGCCCTCGGGAGGAACGGATATCTCTTCGCCACGATTGCTCCGCCTGTGCTCGGTAGCCGCTTTCCCATTCTCAGCTCGGCTTGGATCATGTTCACCAGCATCTTCCTCAGCATCCATAGTGAACTGCATGTCATCATCTGTGCCGTTCTTGACCTCCTCGGTGGGAGCCACGTTCTCGCCAACATCATTCGATGTTGTAGAGTCCTTGTGTTGTGCACCAGACTCGAACTCAGGTTCATTCAGGTCTGGGTCAAATTTACCCAACTCCAAGTCCTGAACGAAGGCGTCCAGGCGACCTTTCCACCCATCTTGTCTAACGCGACGACGGAGGGTTAAAAACTCCGGTGCTGGATCATACTTCTCCGCAAACCAAGGAGATTTCCTGTGGTGGTCAAACATCGTTTGCAACTACAATACAAATAAGAACTCAGTCAAATTCGTCTCAAAGTTATCGTTGGGGAAAGTATCTGAACTATGGCCAACGGCCGGGTCAAAGTCAAAAGGATACACACCTGAGTAGACATGAACTCCTTCTTGTACCTGTCCCAACGAGTACGAATACCGTTACGAGGCTTAGACCCGTCGCCTGCTTCTTGCTCCGCTGCTTTGTCGGCATTGTCCTCTTCAGTCGCTTGTTGAGGGAAGTAGTACCTGAACCATTCCGCATATTGTTTCAATGTAGCTGGATGGTCCATAGTGCGAGGATCAACAGGCGCTCGCCGTGATGGTGGAGGCACTTGAGGGGGATACGAAGTAGGGAACTGTGCACGAGGAGGCGATCTAAAGCCATATGCGCGAGAATGAGCATCTAGAAAGACAAATTTATTAAAGTTTGGAGTCGGATTAATTTGAACAAACTACCGTATTCATCACCAAATCGAGGACGAGGGTCATAACGCTCCCGGTCGTAAGGTGACATGGAACGACGTCGCTTGCGATCTGTAAAAGGTTGAGACAAGAGAAAAGGTTGTATACAGATGTCGAACATACTTTCGTCGGGAGGGGGGCTGCGGCTTCTCCCGCGTCTGGCATGATCATATGGGACACGATCCCTCTCATATTCAGGCCAAGGTCTCTCTCTATCGAAACCGTCCCATGCGCCGCGGTAGTCTGGTGCGTAGGAATCAGGATACGGCGGTCGGGGAGGAAAGGCACTCCTTGGAGAGCGAGAACGAGAACGCCGCGGAGGTGGATAAGCAGCAGCAGACCAAGAAGACATGAGCGGTATGTCAAGAAGAGTATAGAGCTGAGAGAGGAATCAGAGACCTGGTCCATGGTTTGAGAAGAATGAGGACAAGAGGAAGAGGGGGAGAGGAGATAGCGCTTGTAGCCATGCATGATGAGGAGAATTAGACAGACCTCTTGTATCGCGACACTGCTTTGCGTTGAGGCTGGATCGAAGAACTCGACGCAGCGCTGGAGAACAATGTGCGCGCGACACAAGAAAACTGCCCGTAACACGGACATGTCCCCCGATTTCATTCTCCGACTCAATCTGACATCGAAATAGTCCCGGCATTCCGGCACGGGACTAGAATATATTGCCCAACACACTCTCCAGCTCAGCCGGTGAGCCCGGCGTATTGTCTACAGTCCTCCGTCGTTTCGTCTGTTTCCCTCCCCCGTCGTTGTCTGGTCGCTTGAGCTCAACCGGCCCCTGCCCCTTCTCTTTTCGCTTCTCATTTCGCTTGTCCAGTATCCGTGCGAGCTCAACATTCTGGAGGTATTCGCGCTGCTCTGATCTCGACTGCGCGAGCTCAACTCGCAGCTGGGCGGTGTGCACAGCAGCCTCATGAGCTATACCGTGCCTTCAGTGATAGTGGGCGCAATCAGAGCTTGTTGTCTCACCTATCTGCTCAGTCAACATGTTCCACTTGAACTTGGGAAGATATTTCATCGTCCATACATCATCCCGCCACCGTGTCCCTTTCTTTCCCCCGATTGGCTGGGCGTTGAGCATCTCCGCAACAGACCTCGCGACACGCTTGTCCTTGAACTCTATCCACCCCTCGACAAAGTGGGGTTTCTTTGTGGTAGTGTATTTCCGTCTCAAGTATGCAGTCTTTGCATCTGGCCAGAGTCTTCAGCAAGCATCATGATGAGATTCCACCCACCCACCCTCTTGCTGTAGATACACCCTCCCGACCTCTCCGTATTGAGACAGGAGGTGACGAACCTTGGCGGGCTGCATGCCAGGTGGTATACGGGAAATGTATATGACTCCGGAACGCGCTTGAGCCGTGTTGAAGGCCGCAAGGGCCTCGGGGGTGAGCGGCTTGACTGTCTTCTGGGAATGGGCCGGGCCTGCATACCCTTCACTATTCGCCAGATCATCAGTCTCGCCCGCATAGTCATGGTCCCTAGTCGCTCCCGAGTGCGAGGAGCCATTGGCACTTCTTTTGTCGTCGTCTCTATCGGGCTCGACTGCGTGTGATGGAGAAGGCGGTGGTGACATCGATGCCTCTCTTGCGCGAGGACCTCTGCGCCCTAGAGAGGTCTCAGTCGTCATGCTATCCAGAACGGTCGGAGTAGCACAAACTCAAAATGTTCTGAACACCAATTTGGTAATTGCCCCTGTCTGCTGCACCTCGCCCCCTTCAATGAGTTGAATGACACAAGCAGGGCCTTCTCGCTCATTGCGATATTTCATCGTCTGCCGCAAATAGCGACCTGTCGGCCTTAACTATGACCTTCGCCCTTGGAGGTGACCATAACACATACCTCACATAACCCATACTCCCTCATAACCCATACCTTTGTGGAGTTCCCAAACCTCATTTTGTGCGCGGTTGGCCCTTCCAATAACCCATACTCCCCCATAACACATACTTTTGAGGCTCTCCCGAGGGGGTATGTGTTATAAGGGAGTCGACTGTAGCATTGAAGTTCCAAACAGGGCAAATATCACGCTTATGCAACCCCCGGACTATGCTAGTTTGGGATCCATTTGATCGTAGCATTTAACTAGCAAACACATCGTATGAATTGTAACCTAATATGCCTTTAGAATGAACACAAGCCCGGGGTTAAGAACGCTGAGATCTCGGAGGAGACAACGTGCCTCAACGCTAGTACTGTGCGAAAGTGGTGTTTGATAACTATCCCATTGCCGATACATACTAACTGGACAACACGCTACAGGCGCAGCAAATCAAGACCTCGCTGAGTGAGAATTATCAGCAGATATGATCAAGCTTCACCAAACCCAAACATACCGGAACTAGTCTCTCTCATTCAGGAAGGCATCAAGTTCATCGTCCAATTCCTTCTGCGTCTTCTGTGGTCGAGGGTTCCTTCGCCCTCTACCCTGAACCCGTCGGAAATCGCCTTGCTCGTCTCCATCATGTAATCGACGAGGATCAGAAGATCTGGATGCGCGCGATGCTAAAGGGATGCGGCGCCGCAGATTGGCACCAGAATCTGGAGAAGAGGTACGCTCGATCAACGACCTACTCTCAGATAATAGATCGGCATGCGTCTTCGTCGACGGTGGAGAATACGCGTGCCTCTCATTTCCAAGAAAGGCGTCCAGATCATCGTCGAGTTGCGACGCGCTCAACAGCGATCGCTCCTCTCGCCTTCTTTTTTGTGGTGCCTCACCATCTTTCCCTGCATCTGTCCCATATTTTCTGTAAAATTCGCTTTCCTTCTTCGCACCCTTTTTCTTCATATCATCGTTTTTCGCCCACCTGATCTTTATGGTACCTCTTAGCCCTTCTCCTTGCCCAAGACTTTTACTGATTCTGTCTTCGGGGAGCCAAATGGTAACAGGGACGGACTTTGCCGTTACGAAGCCATCTTCATCCGTGGTTTCTGTGGCTGTTTTTCGAAGAAAGCGATATGCGGCCCGTGCCAGATTCTTTGATTCGAATACCAATATGCAAGTGCTATCATTTACCCATTCCAGGCCAATTGGTTGCGCATCAAAGTGTGTGACATACGCGAATATGCGTGCTGTCGGAAGGTGGGAAATGGGTGCACCGGTGAGGAAGAGAGCATTATTTCTTAGCACAGAGTCTGATACACCGGTTTTCAGAATAGCAGTGGTACCATTTTCAGAGAACGCACCTCCGTCCATATCCACGTCCTCATCCTCCTCGATGTCGGGATGTTTCCGCTTTACGAGGAGACACCTGCAGCATCAGGCTGCTGCTCTCCGAGGTCATATTGACACACAACTCAGCGCACCTTCGCTACTCTTGTTTGAGTGGAGTCGGAGAGCAGATATACCTTTGCACTACCAATGCGATCTAGCAACAGTGCAGGTTGTGCGTCCTCATTTAGAGCAGCGGCTTGCGTCTCCGAGACTATTTCACTGGAGAGTACAGTGTCGTGTGAGGTTGATGCGGTTTCTTGAAGCGAACTGCCCGCTGGAAGATTGTCCATGGGTGTCTCTAAGGAAGAGGGCTATCGTGACTGTCTCGAACCACAGGATGAGAGGACACGTGACCTCTGAGAAAGCGCGGCGGATGTCTGAATCTCCAAATTGCAGTAAACCGTCTCATTTCCGGAGTCGTTCGAACACTGCTTGAAGGTGGCATGACATGGCGGCTTCAACGGGGGGACTAACCGAAAGTTCGTCTAAGAAGCATCGCAAAGACAAACGTGAGCCTCTCTGGACCCTTCGTTCCACTTCCTTATTCCAGTTGAATCAGCATGGGACACCGATGACATTGACCAGTGAGCGGTCTGCACTGAACTTTCCTACTTTTGGTAGACTGACAGTCACTCAGTGTGAGCGTGGCTTGGCTCGGCGCGGGCTGTGACGCTGACACCACATAAGTGGAAGATCGAACCTTTCCTGCCAGCGGATAATAAAGGTGGCGTGCTCACTGAAGAATCCTCATTCGCAACTCTCTTCCCAAAGTACAGAGAAAAGTATTTGAGGGAAGTGTGGAGTGCGGTCACCCGAACTCTAGAACCTCTTGTGAGTCCCTGAGGTCATCTGTAGCGTACTTGACCGCATAGAGCATAGGGTCTCGCATGTACACTCGATCTGGTGCATGGATCCATGTCCGCACGCACGACGCGTAAAACCTATGATCCATATATTGTGCTGAAAGCTCGCGACATGATCAAGCTCCTCGCTCGGGGTGTTGCGCTCACGCAAGCGGCAAGAGTCCTCCAAGATGATATTGCATGCGACATTATTAAAATCGGAAATCTTGTACGGAATAAAGAGCGCTTTGTCAAAAGGAGGCAACGTATCATCGGCCCTGATGGCAGTACTCTTAAGGTAGCTTTGATGTCACCCTATCTTATAATGTACTCACGAAGAAAGGATTAGGCGATCGAGCTCCTGACGCAATGTTATGTTCTAGTCCAGGGTAACACCGTCAGCGTTATGGGCCCTCACAAGTCGCTGAAGGAGGTGCGACGCATCGTTTTGGATTGCATGAAGAACATACATCCCATATACCGAATAAAAGTTGGCTCGTTTCTGTCACGGTTCTGACCTTTGTTGAGGATTCCCATAGGAACTCATGATTCGGCGGGAATTAGCTAAAGACCCAAAGCTCGCAAACGAGACGTGGGACCGTTTCCTGCCTCAGTTCCGGAAGCGCCACCTCAAAACGTCTGAGAAGACTATGCGGAAGAACGAAAAGCTCGCCGTAAAGGAGGCGGCTCGCAAGGAAGCAGGGCTTGAGCCCGCACCCGTCGAGAAAGATAAATATGCGAAGAAAATTTACACCCCCTTCCCTCCATCCCAGCAGCCTCGCAAGGTATTTGTGTGTTGTTGACTACGGGCTATCCTCTCAGCTCTCTTGCGCTAGGTCGATATTGAACTAGAGTCGGGAGAGTACTTCCTCAAGCCTCATCAAAAACAAGCACGAGAGGAGGAACAACGAAAGCAGAAGGTGCCTATGCAATAATTGATTTCGCTCCGTCGTTAGTGACAAGTTATATAGCAAGCAATGGCGACATCCGAGCGTCGTGCGGAACGTGCTGAGGCGTTCATTGCACCGACCGAAGAAGCAGCACCCACGGTGGAAGAAAAGCGGAAGAAACGTAAACATACAGAGAGAAGTGGCGGTACTGAAGTGGACAAGCCAGAGAAGAGAAAAAAGGCCAGGGTTCACTTTGCCGAAGATTCCTGAGTTGCGGCGGAGGTGGCAGTGGATTGTTATCTCCTGTAGTCGGTGTAATTCGAATGGCTCAGTTCATGGTCACTGGCCTTGCGCCATAAGTCATTCCACTGTTGCTTACTTCAGCACAAGGAAACCGGCAATGGGGCTCAAGGGGTTTATGACCGTTGGATGCATAACCGCACGTGTCTTGTTATCAACCCTTTACCATGGCTTCAGTCGATACCCAATGGATGCCCATCACTGGACGCCACAAAGTAGACATTGGCACCTCACTCGGACGAGCGCTCAAGGCACGAAAAGGAATCGTCCCGCCGAAGCGAGCCAGTAACCTCCCGGATCGCGATTTTTATTCCTTCCGCTGTATGTTGGGGTTTCAGATACCTCTACACGGCTGATATGCCGAGCGTTTTATTGCCTCAGATAATTTCAAGCCGGAATCCATCGATCTAGATAAACCTGGTTCTATCGAGGTGAAGCGCACCAAGGAGTCGACGAGTGTCACGGTAGAACGACCGAGCTCACAGGTATGTGCATGTCACGTTATGGAATGACCACCGACGCCGTCCCACAGGCAAAGGAAACCCACCTCTTTAAAGGTACGGAACAACCAGTTAGAGAATACGACTGCGTGTTGATTTATGACGAAGACCTGGGAGTGAGTATCCTTTGGATCTGGTTGGCATTTGACTTATTTGCGCTTCTTTCTACAGACATTCACCCTCGAGAAGATTGACTCGTTTATAAATTTTAGTTATGACCGGAAGGTCCAGACATCATCCTCTACAATCCAGCGAGACACAGCCTCTCGTAAGCACTTACCTTCTTTACAGTCTTCCTTGATATAAGTACTCATTGTCGGCTATTTAGCAGTGCCAATTACACCTCAACATGCCGATGACGACATGAACTTAGCGAAAGAGCTGGAAAGGGATTTAGTCGGGCTTGAGGACGCTGAGGGTGAACCAGATGATGACTTTGAAGAAGTCATTGCAACAGTCACCTCGGAATCAAAGATTCGAAGATTCGAGGAAGAGGAGGAAGAGGAGGAAGAACTGCTACTTGCTGCTAGCAGTGCGCCACTGCCACCATTACCGCCTAAATCCAAACCTCCACGCAGCATTTGCCCTACCCAGCAAGAACCAATATCCAAGCCTAAACCCAAGTCGAAGGAATCCTCGAGAGCAAAGGGAGAGACCGAAACATGGGATATCGTTGATTCTGAACTGGAGGAGGTCCTCGCCTTTGGGGTCCCTACTCGTACAACGAAACGCCGAAAACTCTCGCCGGTGGTCCAGAACTCCCCACCTGTCTCCCAATTAGCGCTCCCAAATGCCTCTACCTCCGTTGTCCTGCCATCCTCACGACCTCCGTTCAAGGAGGATTCTGATTCAGAAGATGACTGGGACCCTGTTGTTGGTGGTGATTCTCATGCGGAAATCGATGCTCAGGAGATTGACCTCGATGCATTTGAACAAGAGATGGAACAACAGTTGGAGGGGTTGGATGAGGATATACTAGCGGCTGCGATGTCGCCTGACCCTGCCCCGGCTTCCCAGCGACCGATGTCGTTGAACCAATTTGCTGGTGGGCAGTTGAGTGCAGATGAAGACAGTACCTCCTCGAGTGATGATAGTGATGAGGATTAGTTACCGTACGGTTGCCATACCAGCGCAGCTGTATTAATGTCTAGATATCGAAGACCAGGACACGTCCTCCGGCACAAGCTTCTACTAAGGGAAAGGAAATCTACCACATCGGACAGGAGGGCACTAGCTTGTGAAGCCAATATTACAGTTATAAAGGCACCCGGACGGTGGAATAGACGCTGTCGGCGTCGCAGAAGCATGCGAGCGCGCAAAAAGTGCTATAAGATTGTTGCTGCGAGCCAAGCGACGGGAAGATCTACACAGGTCCGCTGGCAGGAACGCGTAGATCTTCTAATGCCAGCCCCCCCAAGGTAGTCTACCTGAATTGACACTTCCAAAAAAAATGCCATGAAGCGATTTCTTTGGTATAACGCAATATTCTTCCAGTCGGAACACTCGAATGGCTGGTCGTAGTTGTCAAGCGATAACGCACACAGCTGCTTTTGCAGATCGGCGGGTCTTGAAGTCCTGGGTTGCCATTTGTGGGTCTAGTTACCACGCTCGAAAAAACGCGAGGACCCCACTACAATCAGTCAGGCCTTCAAGGATTCATTGTGAGACTGAGGACTCATATCTCAATATGCTGGTTCTTTACGAGACGGCTATGGGCTACTGCCTCTTCAAGCTGAGCGACTCAGCAAAACTTGATTCGGCAGATCTATACAGGGAGTTTGAAACACCAGAGAAAGCAAACAGACTGTAGGTCAATCCCATGTCCCTTCCCTCTAGCGTGTAACCGTCGAGTCTGGCTTTAAAGGCTTAAATTGAGGGCTCTGCATCGCTTCACCTCAACAGCGACTGCTGTTGAGGATCTCACAGCCGTCCAAGATGGGAAATTAGGGAAAGGTCTGAAGAAATTTTTGTCAGAGGAAGTGGTGAACAAAGGCAAGGGAAAGGAATCTTTGGTCGTGATAGATCCCCGCTTAGGTGTGTGGAATGACCCCGTTTTGCCCCGTGTGCTCATGTGCCTCTCAGCCCATTCAATATCGAAGAAGTTGGGCATCAAGGTCTCCGCGTTGTCACCTGATGACCATAGTGACCTATGGAGAGGCATTCGCGCCCAAATAGCTGCCTTACTGGATGGTCTCGACCCCAAGGACCTTGCCACCATGAGCCTAGGTTTAAGTCACTCGTTATCCCGGTAAGTCCGACCGACGGCGGGCATCATGTTATTCATCCAAGTCTCAGCTTCAAGCTAAAATTCTCTCCGAACAAAGTTGACACCATGATAGTACAAGCTATTGCTCTCCTCGACGACCTGGACAAGGAAATAAATATTTACGCCATGCGCGTCAAAGTGGGTAGACTGCATACTCGGGTTTAAGCTCGCCGTTGACACCTCGAAGGAGTGGTACGGGTGGCATTTTCCCGAAATGGCTAAAATAATCTCGGACAACCTCGCGTATGCAAAAGTCATTCGAGCTATGGGCTTTCGTACTAATGCAGTAACGACGTCATTCGAAACCATTTTGCCAGAGGACCTAGAGACAGTCCTCAAAGCTGCTGCCGAAATTTCAATGGGTACGGAAATTTCAGACAGCGACATATCACACATACATGCTCTGTGTGACCAGGTGATTTCCATATCTGCGTACCGTGCCCAACTCGCAGAATATCTGCGCAATCGCATGAATGCCGTGGCTCCAAATCTCACTGCTCTGGTTGGCGATCTTGTCGGTGCAAGGCTGATATCACACGCTGGGAGCCTTCTCAGCCTGGCAAAGCATCCGGCTTCCACCGTTCAAATCCTTGGTGCCGAGAAAGCGCTCTTTCGTGCACTGAAAACAAAACATGATACCCCAAAATATGGGCTTATTTACCATGTGGGCGGCATTTTTTTTGTTGCTCTTGCTCTCAACTGATCATAGAGACCACAGGCATCACTGATCGGTCAGGCTCCTCCAAAACTCAAGGGAAAGGTAAGCCCAAGGCTTTGCATTGCTTCAATGTATGAATCCATATCAGATGGCGCGTATGGTTGCCACAAAAGCTGCACTCTCAATCCGCGTCGACGCTCTCACTGACCCCGACGGAAAGTCGGAGGATCAGGCACCTTCTGTTGGCCTCGAGAATCGTGCGAAATTGGAGTCCCGGCTACGCGCACTAGAGTATCAAAACGACGTGTCTGGTGTTCGACGATATGCGGATGATGGCAGGAAGCAACCGAAGATCACGATGAAGGGGGACCCAAACACGTACAACACCGCTGCGGATGCTGTTGGCCTTGTCCCTACACAACGAGAGCCAGTGGAGACGGCTGTTCAAGCGGTGCTGGACGTGAAGGCTGAAAAGAAGAAGGCGAAAGAAGAGCGGAGGGCGAAACGGAAGGCCGAGAAGGAAAGGGCGGCTGAGTCGGACGCTGACAAGATGGACGTTGACGGGGAGTCGAAAGAAGACAAGGAGAAAAAACGGAAGCGGAGAGAGAGCGAGGGACATAATCAAGCAGATGCTGATGAAGCCAAGGTTGGTCTTGATTGATAGTCTCTGCATTTGCTTGCTGAATGCTGGTGCAGGAGAATGGCGAAACGGAAGCCGAGCGAAAGGCAAGGAAGGAGAGAAAGAAAGCGCTCAAGGCAGAAAAATCCGAAGCCAATGCTCTCAACGGCGACTCTCCCAAGAAGAAAAAGAAGAAGAAAAATGATGCATAATTTTGGACGCCTCCGTCTGTGCTGGGGTATTTTGGTGTCGAGTGTGAAAAATGACATTATGACTCGACAATGCATCATCTTTGCAAGCGCTCTTGTGTTCCTGAGTATACATAGATGAACAAAAATTTCATTGTTCCGTTGGGAGTATCCACACGAAAGTCATTGGCCGGGGCCAATATTCAATCAGCAATCGGAGGGTCGCTAACAGCGGCCATATTTGTTTCACCCGGGCTTGGCTCTGTTTACACTGGCCTTTTGAACCATGTCCTCCAACGACTCGCATCCAATCATTATCGTCACAGGCGCAAACTCGTACGGGAATCCATCTACGTATTCACAGACCAGCAACTCACTAGTCTCAGTGGTGTCGGGTTTGGCATTTGCCACCGTCTTATTTTCCAGTTGTCAAGTCGAGAACCAGTGTCGAGTGGATTGGAACTGAACTGTGATGGCCTCACACTCATATTGGCCTGCAGAAGTATACAGCGTGCGGAAGCTGCTCGAGCTAAACTCCATAGCATTGCGGACAAACTAGTTCACCATGCCAAGCGGTCACCCGACTACGACGGCCACGCCGAGACATTTCGGAAGAACCTGCATATAATGATACACACCATTGACTTATCTGACGTTCAGAGTGTGTTTCGCTTTGCGGACGAAATTGTTCAAAAGTAGGTTCCTTCACGTACGTCTAAAGGCACCTTTAACCAAGCTGACCCATCTTAGTTATCCATACGTTTCGCATCTCATTTGCAACGCAGGAGTAGCCTGCTTCATGAAGATACTCTGGCCACTTGCCATATACCACTTAATGACGGACTGGGTTTCTGCAGTCACAGCACCGAGATTCTATCTCCAGCGCGTCGGAGACTTGAGCCAAGATGGGCTGGGCTGGACGTGGCAATGTAATGTGTTTGGACACTATGCGCTGGTGCGCGCTTCACCAGTCAAGGTTGTGTGGAAACTGACCTCCAGTCTAGTTCCGAGCTTTGGAACCGATGTTGGCTAAGCACACGGCGGCTCGAGTAATATGGATCTCATCACACGAAGCTAGCTCTGAATTTTATGACACGAAGGATTGGCAACTGGCAAAGTCGGAGCACTCGTATGAATGTTCCAAGTACCAGATGAACATGATATCTCTACACCTGGATCAAGGAGCAATTCGTGACCAGCTAGATGGCACACCAGCCACGAGACATCTCATAGCCTATCCCGGGGTGGCTGGTACGAGCATAGCTGCTGCCCTTCTTTCAACATTCCTGACACTGTGTATGTTCGCGGCGATATACATTGTGAGTAGTGTAAGATATCCTGCAGTACATTCGCTGAGCAGGGGTCTCGTCAGGCAAGATTTTTGGGATCTACTAATCATCCCATTGACAGCTTCAAGGCGGCTATATCTGCAGTCCATTTGTCGCTTGTTCGTATTGCGTGCCCACCTAGTCTCAGCGGTTCAACGAATCCAAAAGAACCTGTTGAAGTAGGTACTGTCTATGCTTCTAAGACAGACCGCTGGGGTCGTGAGTATATCGGAACGATTAACCTCGTTCAGTCGGAAGAAGAGGAAGCCCAGACAATAGAGTTATTGGAAAACTGCGATCGCCTTCTGAAGACGTTCTGTGACGCCCAAGGAAGAGCAACACCATCTGGTTAGAGCGAACGGTCAGTCATTAGAGTACTAGGTTACACAGATCTAATGCTGGGTCTAGCTGTCTCGGGAGCATACATACCATGTAACGCTTAGCTCCGTCAGGGGAAACCGTGATGTCATATCATTGATCTATCTTGGGTGGTTCGACAGAAATCGCAAGGTGTGTTGATCGAAACTGAGGGATAGTTCGTAAATTATCTGGTGCAGGACCCAGTGCAAACAGCTTTTTCCTGGCCCTGTCGGTCTGGAACGTGTAAGAATTGATGATCTCCACTATACCGTGAGGTTGGACTTACCGTCACCGAATTTGCCATACCCCGCTCCAAGCCCTCCAAGAGTGTGCACGCCTTACACAGCTCGTTGCTAGACATATAGCCGCATCGTTTGCAAGTTTCTGAAAAACTGTTGTCTGCCCAGATCCAATCATGTAGCACTCGGCCTCACGTTGTGGCTTCTGTGTTGTCCTCACGTCTTCTCTCACCTCAAACGCTTCACCAGAGTGAATTATGTCGATGATTGCGCTAGGACGAGCAACCTCCAAGTCCTTGAGGAACGTTCGGGCATGTCCGCGATATGCATCCGGAGAGTATATACACTCTGTTGAAAAATAGTCGAGTTTCTTAAAGTATGCGTACCTTCGTGGCATGAGACGGTCGTAAACTCGATATGTGATAGACGACAAACATGACAATCTCTTTCTCGTACACGTATTTGAAGGGCTTGGATCTCTTGATGCTATCCTCTCCTTGCGTGCAGATCGATGTGCATCGACCGAGACGGGCTATATCGCCACGCATTACTGCAGCGCGCCTTGAGTTGTGAACATTCCAAGGTGAACAACACACACCATTCATCAATATTGTTTCTGCGATATCATCCGCATTATGGCCCGTGACGATGTGGTCGACGTTCAAGGAAGCGGCACCTCTGTCGAGGGCCTGTCGTCTGAATACACCACAGAATGTACAGTTGTTCTTCTTTCCTATCTCAGAGACGATCGCATCCATTGTCCAGCCGTAGAGCTCTTCATAGGTAAGAATTTTGAGGGGCAACTCGTATTGCTGTTGGTTTCGCTTCACTGCCTGTTTCGAGTGATGTTGGTATCACTAAAGATGACACACAGCATACACACCTCCAACGAATCATCCCTATAACCTGTTATTCCCTCGTCTATCGAGAGTAAGTAAAGAGCCAGACCGTAGTTATATCGGTTATTCAATGTCCTCATGACATATGCAAGCACTGTGGAGTCTGATATTTGGAAATCATTAACGCTTTGATCCTACGCAAGCCCAGAAAACACACGCCTTTCCCTCCGGATGCACCGATGGCAACCTTGTCACCTGGCTTGAACAACTTGGCTTCCGTGATCGTGTGGTGAACTTCTGTTTCAAAGACAAAAAAGAAACATTCTTTGCATATCTGTTGACCGGTCTTCGGCCTTTTCAATATGGCTTTGGCCTGTTGGCATAAGGCGCAAGATGCAGGGGCCATGAAGGAAGAAACAAGTAGTATCGCATTGGATGAGGACCCGGGATCAGGTGACTACAAATCTGATGGGGGATGTCGCCTGTGACTATTTAGATAGACCACTTCTGTAATTGTACGTCTCCACTGCAAGAACCTGTATCAAGGATGCCGAGGGAAATTCGAAAGCGCGGAAAGAAACATAAAAAATCGCAACAACAGGCCCTTCCCGAAGGTCAGGCCCAGGAGCGAGAAGATTACTCTCCCAATAATTCCAGTGAACCGACCTGGATAGTACCTGCTTGCGAAGCAGAGGACGTTCACCCAGAAGCACCTTTTGGATATGTCGACCCCGACGTGAAGGCGTATTTCCGTACCGTTGATGAGCAGATTCAATCTTGGCAAGAGGACGGGACCCAGCCAGCGGATGAGAATGGTGGCCTCGACCCCAATGAAGGTGTGTATATTTCTCTGAATATTGACATCCAATCCTTGCTGACTGTCACGCCATCTCCTTAAGCAAAGCGTATATTCTTTGTTGCGGCTCTTGGTGAGATGTCAGGGAAAGAGAAACAGCTTGTTACAGATCCAGATTGTTCTGTTATACTGGAGAGAATGGCATATTCCATGGATGACTTTGTGCTGCGAGTCTTGGTGGATAGGCTAAGTGGCTCGTGGGTGCTACTGTCGTTTCATTTTTGTGGCACAGGCTGACCTGTTGGACATAGCTTTGAAGTGCTCTTCAAGCACAGATTTGCTTCCCATGTCTGCCAAACGTTATTATCGGTTGCAACCGATACAATTTCTCGGGAGGTACGAATCTGTCTTTGTCGTCTACCAGAGTGACCATAATGAAGTTCGCAGGCTAAAGATATCTTTCCGGAGGTTCCCATCTCTGAGGACAATGGTGAGCTGAGGACACTCACCCAACTTGTGCTAGACATCTGCGAAGTGAATGCTTTGCTCTATCTGTGCTCTCGGGGTCTGACTTTCCCCCACAGGAAGTTGGCTCGGGCTTCAGTTCACTAATCGTGGATCCGTTTGCATCGCATGTGTTGCGTTCTTTGCTTCTTTTGCTGTGTCCGACCGTACTCCCAGAGGACTCAGCTCGGAAGTGTGTGCGATCCAAGAAGAGCGTGTCATGGAAGGCAAAACAGGGCCGCATGCAATCTGTCTTTTCCGACGACAAGGAAAAAGAAGCCCGTGCGTTGAACGATTTAGTGCCTGGTTCGTTTCGCGACTCTGCCAATCAGTTTCTGCAAATATTAAGAGATAGCCTCAACGCAAATGAGGTCAGGGCGTTAGCTGCCAATAAGGTAGCTAGCCCGTTATTACAGGTGAGCTGTTTCGCTTATCCTTAGCTTCTTGAATCGGATCTTAGGTCAATTTAGCTCGTCCTAGAGATAGAGGCAGATTATGGCAGCGCGTCATCTCCTGACTCCCTCATGGATCGAGTTCTGGTTGGAATGATCAAGGCATACCGTACGCGATTGCTCTCGTCTTCGCTCGTTATGGGTGACATATATGTGTTGACTGTAGATGAAGGTTCCGACACCTCGATTGAGCCATCCGACTACCTTGTTACGCTGCTCAGGGATCCTACATCTTCTCATTTGTTAGAGACAATAGTATCGCGATGTCCCGAACAAGTCTTCAATACACTTTGGTCAACTTATTTCGAGGGCAAACTTGCTCGCCTAGCACTCCACCCAGTTGCGAATTTTGTCGTCGCTAAAGCAGTTGAGCGCCAAGACAGCAAACAACTTGGGGATACCCTCGAAGAACTTAAATCGTCGTGGAGTAAGCTAATCAGTAAGTCCGGTTTTGCGAGAATGATCATTTTTGCTTATAGATAATCCATAGAGTCTTCCAGGACAGGAGTTCTGCGCGCCTTGATAGATAGGTCCCGTTCTCTCGGAACCCATCAAAAAGGTGTTTGTGAGGTTAGCTGTTCGTCTTCCCCGGCAAATTTGTGGATCAATTGTAGTTAGGCTGCCTTCGCTGCCGTCGAGATTTCAAGTCCAGACAACAGGAACAACCTTGTCCCATGTCTGCTTCTCTTGAAGTCGCTTGAGGTGTGTTTGGTTGATGTTCTCCATCACATGTTCTTACAGATTCTGAAGGAGTATCAAGCGATTCCCCCGTCAGAGTCCCTACCAGATCTGGATCACAAGAAACATGCTCGTAAGGGTCAAGCTAACAATCCAAAAGAACCCAAAATCCAGGGGGCTCTCATCCTGCAATCTCTACTGAGGCTCGATCAGCCTCATTGCTCAATAGTGGTCGATAGGTTTGTTCGCCCAAATACCTTTAATCTATGGGAACTTATCCTCTGGTGAAAGCATTGGTTCACTCTCCACGGAAGACCTCTTGCGCATAGCTCACAACGCGATGAGTTCTCGTGTTCTGGACGCTCTCTTCGAGTCAGCGACCGTGTCGTTTAAAGCCAAACGACGCTTTGTCGTGTCTCTGATTGGTCACTATCATTCTCTTGCTGATGACCGAATAGGAAGTCGGATCTGCGATCGCTGTTGGGCCTTCGCAGATCCCTACCTTCGAGTACGCCTAATGTGGTTGTTCCATGCAATGTCTATCTCATATGCTCCATAGGAAAAAATTGCTCGTTCACTAATTCCCTTCGGGCAATTCCTCACTTCGTCCTTCTATGGGAGGTTCTTCGCCCGTACCCTCAACCTACATTTGCTACAGCGACGACCGGAGGAATGGAGAACATTGCAATCAAATGATAAAACTAGATTCACGAGCTCGGATCAGCCAAATTCGTACTCTTTTGTTCCACCACAGCCGATCCCTCCAGGGGCCTCAACACTACTAAAGTCGCCAAAGAGACGTGGTGCGTCCGAGGATGAAATCGATGCAGTCTTCAACGCTACGTTAGGAAACAAAACTAAAAAGGCGGCAGTTGCTCGTGTTTCTGCACATGACGCCCACCGGCCTACAGATCAGCCAATGTCAGTAGTTTTAGGTGCCATTCGTAGAGCACCGGGTGCGGAGAGCGGACGCAAGAAAAGAAGAAAGGTTCAGTCATAGCTACCGCAATCTGATCAATCCTAGAAATTTCCTAGTCCAATTAATAAGCTGTGATCTCGAATCCCACATATCATCAAGGGGCCATTCCCTGACCCGAGCGGAGCCCCGATACAATGTTCTCGCTCGCTGACCACAACCTGAACCTACTTGTCGCTGCGAGCATATTCCTGAACTTATTCTTCCTATGTCTTATGTGTACTCGAGTAGGCAAGCCAAAACCGCGCTCTTCAGTGGGTGGTAGGGCTCTGCATACGAGGGAGTATTTTTATGTTGGCGGGACTTACGTTGCTCGTGGCTCCTCCACGATCCACCATGGTCAAATGTATGTTGAGCGTCTGACGCCAACACACATTACTTACCGTACCCCGATTATTTTCATTCATGGGAATGGAATGACGGGGACGAACTGGCTAAACACGCCTGATGGGCGACCTGGTTGGTCAGACTACTTCTTGAACGAAGGCTACGAGGTAACGTCGCCCCCAACGGGTAGCCAGGAAGAGATTTCACGATGGTTGATCATTCAGGTGTACATTGTCGATCAGCCCGCTCGAGGACGCTCTGCGTGGCAGTTCAAAGTCGATGGCACGACGAGTACCGCTACTGCACAGACCATCGAGTCACGATTTACAGGCACGACAGAACATGACCTTTGGCCGCAGGCTACCCTGCACACACAATGGCCCGGAAGTGGGTCCGAGGGCGACCCGATTTTTGACGCCTTCTATCGTTCTGTCATGCCTAGCCTTAGTTCCGCAGTCGAAACTTCCGAGCTCATGAAAGTAGCTGGGTCGGAGTTGTTGGACAAAATAGGAGTTCGTGACGGTCTCGTTGATGAGCTATACG
Source organism: Pulveroboletus ravenelii (assembly GCA_038090235.1). NCBI lineage: Eukaryota > Fungi > Basidiomycota > Agaricomycetes > Boletales > Boletaceae > Pulveroboletus > Pulveroboletus ravenelii. The sequence continues at coordinate 58,246 of JBBPMH010000012.1, forward strand.
AACTAATTCTTCTGGTTCTACTTAGCCCGCCGTTCTGGTCACTCACTCACAGTCCGGGTATCTCGGATGGATTTTGGGCGACGTTCGTCCGAACTTGATCAAAGCGATAGTCGCTCTTGAACCCAATGGTCCACCCTTTCAAAACGCAATTTTTGAAAGAGGCCCGGCACGCGTCTATGGTCTGACTGACATTCCGCTCACCTTCGACCCACCGGTCGAATCGGCGTCTGATCTACGACCGGCAGTTTTAGAGGCGGAGAACCACATCTCTTTCCAGCAGTCCCCCCCGCCGCGGCGATTGGTCCATCTGGCCCAGATTCCCGTCCTTCTTGTCACATCGGAAGCAGGGTACCATGCAGTTTATGATGACTTCACAACCCAGTTCCTCCAGGAGGGTGGTGTGAATGTAACACACATCCACCTAGAAAATGTCGGGATTCGTGGAAATGGACACATGTTTTTCATGGAGCTTAACTCGGACCAAATTGCAGGTGAAGTAGTGGAACCCTGGATCAGGCGCTCTGTATGTGCTGGTTGAGAAGGGTTTTGCGATGACGAAAATGGATGGCCGTTCGACCCTCCTATTCCATCTGTCATGACTATGTTCCATGGATGAGTTCTAGTGTCATTCTAGCCTAAAGATTCTGTTCATTCTAGTGCGAACCTGACGTCATGGAAGATTAGTTGCTCAGTCTCCCGCGCTAGATATCGCGATATATTGGCCCAAATTTTTTTCCGTTGCCACCGTAAGATGAAGATAACGGTCGTTGTGGGTCACTGGCCGAGACGCTGGTAATAATAATCAAGGATCCGGATACATATCTATAGATCGTAATACTAATAGGCCTTTGTTCACGCTCCCCTGATTGGCACTCACTATGTTTAGATGTACAGAACAGATCGCAGCCAAGCAATGGCGCGAAGATTTTTCACCATGTCAAAATCCTCTTTGACCCACAAAGACATTGGCGAAGTTGGCAGACGAGGTTGGGAGTAGGCGACTTGATCGTACGGTAAGCCGACCGGCACGCGCTTCATCATGCGCCCGTGAGTACGCTCACCGTGATTAGAGAACATGACAATTCATGTCCGCAAACCCGCTCGGCTACTGCAAGGTACACATGCTCGCAGATGATCATAATTGGATGGATAACTTGACACTATCTTCTCGCCGTTAATTCCCACTCGACCGGTTCCCGTGGCATAGGTGTGGCTATGTTTGACGAATATCAGGGGGCAAGGCGAACACTCCAAGTACAATATTGTCTCGGATGCAGAAACATATCCATCGCAAAAATCCCTCCTTCGTGGACACCTCGGTCACTGAGTTCGCCTAATAATTAGTCATCTTACGTTTCCGACACACCGGACGAGGTGCTTTGCGAAGATTACGAATCAGAACAAATAAATCCCCATAATGAGCGAGTTTATTTGAACCACATCATCCATCTGACCACTGTCAGGAGACGTTCGGCTTGCCGACGAGGCTGTTCGAAATCTCCCGATCGCTTTCCCCCTTTGCTATGCACGGTCAGGATGCCCGGAGAGACGAGTCAGTTCCAGAACATATGGCTGAAGGGGTTACTAAGAAGCTCTAGCGCGCAGCGAGTCCTCCGGCTCAACCTCGTCGCTGCACAAAAATAAGGAATTATTAAATTACGTGCGGCCACCTCTACCTCTAGGTCTGGGTTGATTATATTTTGGAGTCCCTACATTGGGCTGGTAAAACCTATCCTGTTCACTGACAGCCGTCGCGCAAAGGGGACGATCGACTGCTAAGTGCCGATACGCGGTATAACAGCAGGACTTTCGATTCTCGATGACACGCGAACGTTGCAAGACGTTAACGGTGTGTATGATATGGCCAGTAGGCTGGTGCATGATGAAAACGACTTGGAGCTCCTTAAGCCTCCAACTGATGCCCTGCCACAATCCGTTGCGGAGTGAATGACAAAAGTCAACACTCAAGGCGGGACACATGGAGAGCTTCCATCGATAGAACATGACCACATCGTAGAGATTGTCATGACATATCTACGTCCTGAACCATATCCGGCTGTGGCTCACCCCTTGCTACTGAATTTATCAGTTCGCGCCGTACTTCAGGACCAATTTGTGGGTGGGGATTCACCCGAACGACGTCCAACAGAGCGTCCTTCTGATCGGGCGTCAGATCCGGTGAGTACCTAAAAAGGCAGTGAACTAGCAATTATACACAAGCCAGCCACGAGCATTACCTCTGACAGAAGGCGAGAAGGCTCTGGTGCCAGAGCACCGGGAGCTTTTCGGTGTCCCCACGAGAACGTGCCTTGTAAGTGTTCGAAAGACGTATGAAGTGGAAGACAAGCGCGTCGACAACTTTATAAGGTAATTGATACTTTTTGTCGATGAGCACTCGAATAAACAATGAGTTGGGACCTATAACAAGGTTGACAAAAATTTGGGCCATGTCTCATAAAGACTAACCACTATAGTCCATCTGTGAGATCCGTAGCAGTGCTGCAGCCGAGTGAAGGACAGGGACCTTTTTTTTGGCAACTACAGACGCTATGATAGCCGCTTCATTAAGTGTGCACCCGCCCTAGAACAGACAAAATGAGAAAAGTGGGTGTCGAGGATGAGTGAATGAGCTTGCCCCTAACATCGGGAACACGATGCCCTTGAAGAAGGCACCAGGCTTGTACAGCGCACGCTTCAGGGATTCGTAGTATTGTACATTAAGCTTTCTGTTAGACTGAATGTCCTCCCGTATTGCGTCGAGCAGTACAACAGATAAGAATAGCTGAGCTTGTGGAGGCTTCATAGTGGATACGAAAATCCTCGTGGCAGCTCGGCAGGCATGAGGACTCCATTGTTCAGGTTTTGTGAGGGCTAAGATACGGGCCCAAGCAGGAAGGGAAGGAATGACCTTGAACAATTTTGGTAATGGGCCAGACTTGTATCCGCGGAGGAAGATCGCCAGCCTGGGTAGCGTTACTCGCTGACTGCCCATATGGAGCATGCACATACTTGGAGTATGATTCGGCCAGTCTAGGATCAAGTCCGAGGGCTGGATCCGGATGTTCCTTGTCTAAGATACACGTAAAGAAGCCGCCTGGAACACGAGACCAAAACGGAACGAACCTTGTTGAACTTTTTGGATCACAGTAACGTTCCCAGACTTGCTGTTTTCAAGTTTGGAGAAAATAACGTCGGCAAGAGTGCGCCGTTCGCCAGAGTTGGGTGGGAGCAAGGTGTCTAGTGCGTGAACATCGGCGGAATCGAGTTGCTGTTTGACATGAGGAACTCGGTCGGAGCGACAACAGAACGAACTTACGAACATAGCTTCGGCATCGCCGCCGTCGCTCATTTCATCAGCCTCCTCGCTGTCGCTTTCGTCAGACAAATCGTCTGCCGTGCGCATCTGGAGCTTCAGGTTGCATAAGTCTGCGGCCTCGCCGGCAGCGTCATCGTCCTGATCGTCTGGTATCTCGAGTTCCTCTTGCTGGTCGCGAGCAAGCTCGAAAATCTTTCTGGATGTTTTTGGGTCGAGGACGACCTGATCATAGGCTGTTTAACTTCATCATATGATGATTGCGGGTGGCATACCTCATTGTTGTCATCTTCTGTGGAATGTCTGTGCGTCTTTTGTCGCTTTCCGGGCTGAGACACACGGCCATATTTTTCATGGAGCTCGTCCCCGTCGAGCTGGGCGAGGAGGGGATCACGTCGCTGTTTCTGAGGCCTTTGCGTCCGAGGCATGATCGCGGGTGGGAATATCAAAAATTGGCTAAGCAACTCAATCAGGTGGCTGTGCTCCAAGTGGAGGCCCCTGTCCGTCTCCAAGTCAACCCTAAAGCGGGCTTTCTTGTTCCTCGCCTCCACCGTCATGTCGCAGCCAATGCCCCCCGGTTTGGTACCCAAATTTTCCCATTCCCATTCCACCGTACTGATCCCTCGCCTGACAGATTCGTACCTTGGATAAAAACGGCCAAGTAATCAAGTCTGTCGGCTTTCTTCGCTTTGGGTTCGACAGCGAGATCTCCATTGATCTCCTCCGCTCGCTCTACCTCCGCCCCAACTATGTCGTCTCCACACCAAAAGTTCAACCCGACTCACAGGATAGCATTGAAGAGGTCTCTCTGACTCAAGGTCTGAACACGTATCAGTCAAAATCTATCTATTATCCAGACACACATGCTATCTCTTATACTACCCTTTCCCGATTTCCCCCAGTAATTCTACTTCCTTCCTCAGCACGAAAGCGCATCCTTGTTACAGGCGGCGCTGGCTTTGTCGGGTCTCATCTCGTCGATCGTCTCATGCTTCTGGGACACGATGTCACGGTCCTGGACAACTTCTTTACTGGATCAAAGACTACTGTCAACCATTGGGTTGGTCACCCCAACTTCGAGCTCATCCGTCACGACGTAGTCGAACCTTTTATGACCGAATGTGATCGTGAGTCAAGAAACCACCTTTTTACGACATACCTCATAGTTTTCTTAGAAATTTATCACCTCGCATGTCCTGCTTCACCGCCTCATTATCAGATCGATTCGGTGAAGACCTTGAAAACGTCCTTCATTGGAACCCTCAATATGCTCGGCCTGGCAAAGCGGATCAAGGCCCGGTTTCTGATAACCAGTACCTCTGGCTAGTCCCCGTTGTCTATCAGCTAGCGTTGCCCTGATCCCCTCGTAGAAGTATATGGCGACCCCGAAGTGCATCCTCAGCACGAAGATTAGTACGTATAGTCTCCCGTGAGCCACGCGCCGTCTTGACCAGTCTGAAGCTGGGGCCACGTCAACCCTATAGGACCTCGTGCTTGTTATGATGAGGGGAAGCGCGTCGCCGAAACATTGACATATGGCTTCCAGCATCAGGATGGTGTAGACGTTCGCGTTGCGCGCATTTTTAATACATATGGTGAGAGTCCTGCACACCTTCCAGTCAACGCTTGTCGACTCATTTATATCTTCCAAGGGCCTCGCAGTCCGTAACCCATCGTTCCCTACGCATACTCGTGCTCACTACTACTCTCTAGTGAATCCCTCTGACGGCCGTGTTGTTTCCAACTTCATTGTGCAAGCTCTACGCGGTGAGGACATCACTGTATACGGCGACGGCACGCAGACCCGTTCGTTCCAGTATATACATGACCTCGTGGATGGTCTTATTGCACTAATGAACTCCAATGAATCGCGTCCCGTCAACATAGGCAATGGCGACGAGTTTACTATCGGGGAGTTTGCAAAACTAGTTCGGGAGATTGTTGAGAAGGTGCAAGAGGAAGACGGTCTCACGCTATCTCGGCGGGTGGAGATCGTTCACAAGCCTATACCCACGGATGACCCCAAGCGGAGACGTCCCGATACTGCGCGGGCCAAAGAAGTCTTGGGGTGGCAACCACGCTGGTCCGTTCGCATGGGGCTCGAAGAGATGGTGAGGTACTACAAGGCTAAAATGGCGGAAGGAAGCATGTAAAATTGCCCACGAGCTGCGGGTAGGCAACTGGAATAAATGTCTCACACGAGGTGTACTCCCGCGAAGATTGACATAGAAGATTGACCTGCGTCCTATGTCAATCTGCTGAGGCAAATTGTATATCAGCATAAGTATAGAGTAGGTACTACTCGAGGACACTTGATTGAATAGATGCTACTTTGTGTGAACAATCCATCGAGTACTTTGGTATTGTAAAGAGTGAGGTTAGCAAGATCATACAATATGAGATATTCTTCACAACAATAGTCAATTGTCCCACTGCACTATATAAGCTTCGGAATGCCTGGTGTAGTGCTTTTGAGCGAGGCACTTTGTGTGACGACTTTCGACATCGAGCCCTTGATGACCTGTTTTTCGACGGAATTGGTATTCACCGTTGTTCTCCGCATACGACCATCTTGCGCAACAGCATCCGTCACAAGATCAAATCCGTTGGCGGTCAAAGAACCGTCTAAAGGCCGCTCCGGTGACGGGGGCCTTATGTCTTGTTGCGCAGCGATGAGCACCTCTGTGTCTGCAAAAAAAAATACAGAATTTCCCCCGAACTGTCGGAATTAGAGCTGCTGGCACACTTACCAATGTGGCTTATTCCCCGACTGTCACCATGAAACCAGTGTAATTGTTTCCGTTCAGAGTATCTGTCATGATGTAAGCATGGTGTCATTTTTTCGGGCGCAGCGTGTAACTGTTTCATACTTTCGTATCGGGCGTCCGTCCCTGCCGAGCGGACAATAGGTCTTGTCTATGTCCTTTGCGTAGAACTTCAGACTTTCAAGTTGACTCTTCGCCACCTCCGGGGTAACACATGAAAAAGAAAGATGTGATTTTGGGCTTCGGTGGGCAATGGACGGATCAGCAACAAGCTCCGAGAGCGTTTGTAACGCTGCCTTCGTGCGCTCCAATGTCGGGATAGGCAGCGGGCGTAAATCCGATCGCGACGGTGGGAGTTGAGACAGGAACCCGGTGAAAACGCGATTAACTAACGAGGCACTCCCAGGAATGATGGATACGCAAGCCTTGGCACCTAGCACAAGGAGTTGTCACGTCATCTTCTTGCAGGGGTATGTGAAATACAAACCAAGACACACACCTCTGACCACATAGAAGCGAGGCTCTACTCCTGTAGCATCTCTGATATCGGTCCTCAAGGATTCTGCGTAGATGAGGGGTGCAACAGTTCTATGCTCGTTCTTCGCGCAGGTTTAGTCAGAGTAACTTGTGAACTACGAGACACACCTGTATAATCAAAACTGGACATGTGATTCTTGCAAGCTCCTTCTTGCTGAGCGGTGTTCGCTGTAAGTGCCCGAATATCAGAATTTCAGGTACTTGAACACAGGACAGCAGGCCTACGTTCATCATAATATTTATAAACTCCACAATACGCAGCCGCTTTCCCGGGGGCGTTAATTTCTCCCAGTATGCAATCAGCTGTCCGGTACCATTAGTAAAGGAAACTTGAACCATCCACGTCTACCAACGCTGTCTTGAAGATCGATGTTATCAGTCTGGGTCCATTTGAGTGATCGTTCCCCATAGTGAAGCATGTTTTTTTACCTCGCCTGTCATGAAGGTAACGACTTCGCTCCCAGCGTGCTCGAACGAATCCAAGTCTTCGGCATAACACCACAACTGGAGGAGCTCATCGTATGCATTGAAAACCCACTTGAGTCTTGAGTAGATGAGCACCAGACCGGACAGCAGGAGCATTGAGACATACTCCGTTGGTGGTGGTACATTGCAAAGGGAGAGACTCAGAACGAACTCTGGCCATCTTAAAAAGGATTAGCGCGAGGTTTGATGCGACATGGACGTGCGCACAGTGCCGTGAGCCTGAGAACAGCATTAACGGATAAACAGTCGAAGGCGAGGAAATGGGCGGGAGGTAAAAGGAGCGCCTATTGACCGAGCAGTGCAGGAAGAACAGTCTGCCATGAAAAAAGACATACTTGTATTGCCGACGCAAGGTCGGCGGCGTCTACATAACAGTCGTGTAATGCACTGTGTCGGCTCCGCGAACGGCCTTGTGTGCGGTGGTCGAAGGCAATCAGGTTGTACTCGGAAGATAGTCTTGGGTCATCAAAGTGCCTTGTGAGCCAGCTTGAGTCCAGGAAAAGTGGGTGTAATATAACGGCCGTGGGTTTCTCTGGGTCAAAACTCCCTACGTTCCCATATGTCGAGTTCGTGGTGTACCATATCGACACATGGTCGTCGTGGGATGGCAAGTGGACAAGAGGCATAGAGCGCAAGTACACGGCGAAGCAACCCAAAAAGGCGCAAGGAGAAGCAACGGATGGCCAGAGATCAGTTTTATGTATGCGTACAGAAGAGAAGGTTCATACCGCCCGAACGAGGTTTAGCCCGTTCAGCCCTGACGGACATATTTTTTCAGGGCCCTCACGTAGCCGACGTTGCCTGACAAAATTAGGTCCCCACGAGTTTCGTTCTGTCCCCTGCTCACGTATGCACGTAGGACGGAAGGTCCCGTCCAGCGCAAAGCCTGGGGACCTCCAAGCAAGCTGTTGATCTTGTGTGCATCGTTCGAATAATCGAGTTTCTCTATCTCGTCAACTAGAACCCTGACTGACGTTATGCCGTGGGCTACACAGTACAATTAATAGAAAAAGAAGCAGCACTTGGCTGGATTTCCCCACCAGCAATCATACCTCATGTGTACTGCAGTGTCGTAAGGAGTTGCTACGCCACACATCGGGCTTGAAATGCGAAAGCCGATACCCAAGCCCCGCCGCTAACCGAGAGGTGACGGCCCCATGGCTGAGACTCAGCGTGGAGACTATCACACGCGGCTCAATTGAGACGTACGATGCAGAAGAAAAGGAAAAGTGTGCCATGCTTTACTTGGAAGAAGAAGAGGAAAAGCGATAGAATTGCCCCGATAGCCGCATCCGTAGCAGTATGCTAACGCCACGATGGTGCTTCTGGAAGTCAAACTCTTTTCTCACCGCCTCCGCCGACCGGGACCGGGTTACTTTCGTCACAGATAAAGTCCTGGCCATAGGGTAGTACGGTTGCCAATGTCAAGAGGTAAGGTAGAAAGCGTCAAGCTCAAATATCGGACCAAGATCTCAAACACAATTCCCTCGAAAGGGTGCTTACACGTGGGATGATTCACCCGATTTAACCTACAATCCTTCTAGAACTTGGATCACCCTTCGCTGCTTCTGTTGCGATATAAATGTACCCTCGTATCAGACTGTGCTTACAATTTGCACTTTGCAACGCACACTTACCTGGCGGTCGGCCTGGGATGTGGTTGCGCACATGGTCGGGACTCCGAGGGCTTGAAGCGCTACTTGTTGCTTTTGGATGAGAGCGTCCCAGGCAAGGAGCACCCGTTCCCTATCGAATCTCTGCAAATCTCTGCGGTATGCGTCGTTCATCATCTGTGCCAACGATTGGTCAGGGAGGCTCGTTACTGGCAAATTTGCTAGCCTCGGACATCAGCCTCATGTTTTGATAGCCCCGCGCCAATCAACGTAGCCCTAGCATGAAATGGAAACAATGAATGAAGAAACTACGAGAAACTTTGCACACTAACTTGGTACGAGCAACTTTGACCTTTTCTTCGTGCTTCTTGTGTATACCTTGTCGTTCTTCCCACAACTGTCGCTCGAGTTCGTTCTGTTCTTGCCGCAGCTAAGTGCCGCTTCAATACATTAAGGGAATATTCTCATGAATGAACCATACGCGAGAGACATCAGCGATGAACGCAGGATCACTAGCAAGTTGTACCAGGTGGGGTAGCGCCTGTTGGAATGACATGGAATGGATGTCCTGCACACGCGCGGAGGACGTTGCTGCTACGGACCGTGGAGTTCGATGCTCCAAATGGTTAGATGGCAGTTCTTGGGATGGCTGGGAGATGTTTCGAGACGATTGATGAGCTGGACGTGTATCTGACACTGCCGGCGTGTTGATGGCAATCGTTTCTGATGTTCTCAACTGCGAAAGTAAAGAAGCCACCGAGGTTGGTGGAGCGGAGGCAGACGACTGAGCACTCGATCCACTTTCTGCATCTTCCAGCCTGCTTGCGGGTAATTCACAGACCTCTGCATGTTGTTCTGAGCCGATATGCGGTGAACTTGGATTCAGCGTGTCCTGCCACGCCCGAGAAGCTCTCAGTTGGTCAAGAAGGGCCTTGACTGCTGCGGGGTCCTGAAGACTTTTATCGCGTCTGTGCCATCGTCTGCATGATGGTTACTCACGTTAATGTTGGTGGAAGTCACCGTTGTGTCCATCACTGCGACCTGGATAGTGGTGTCCAAACTTTGCACTCTAGTGCTTGAATTCCGAGAGGGGAATTAACGATGCCTCGAAGCGTGGTGCGTCTGGTAACGTCGCCGTCGTGCAGTGCCACCGCCCGAAACGAAGCACCTCCACGCTAATCACACACTGCTCGCAACATGAGTGTGCAGCATGCTGATGCCATCATGAATCATGCATCATGTCCCATACTCATTAATTATAAGGAGAACAAAGTGCTTTGAATTCAACTGAGACAGACGGCGACGACGGCTTTCGGTACCTTCCGCGAGTTGGCAATGACTACGTAATACGCGGTGGACTGTCGCTACCGATAAATCAAGGTTGTTAGCTCATTGTTTAAATCACGAAACAAGGCTTGTACATATGCGGTTGGAACAAAACAGGAGCTTGGCGGGGATAAGTCGAGCAACTGGCCCGTAAAGGACGGTGCGGGGGCAAGATACTCCGTAGTGAAATGTGACGCACGCAGGACTACGAGCCTCATGCTCGGTGGTGATCGACAAGGTCGTAGCGCCGCGGGGATCTGAGAGACACGTTGCTTTGCATACAAGACGTGTGAAAACAGCACGGGTCAGTGTGGATATCAGATGACTTGCTCCGTCGGCACGAGTCGAGGGTGGTGATAGATGAGACAGCGCGGCGAGTTCGCGGGACTTGGTGGGGGCGGACTCCGCCATGAAGGATGCACATACTTGCCTAGATATGAATAAATGGAGGGCTCGCCGGCAGGATCGTCAGAATGGAGGATGACAGTTGTCAGTTGTCAATAGCCACTGCTCAAAACCATGTCGCCTTGCAGCTTACGATATCCCGTCGCAAAGGAGACTTGGCGGCGGACACTAAGCGCCTGCGAGCGATTAAGCAGACAGAGTCATGGGCGGGCGTGAGATGCAAGAACAGCGCGGACGACGTTGCCAAACGCGTTGTACGTAGCAACCTGTGACCGGGACACGAGAAGAGAGCTCGCCACGGACGTCGTCGAGGACGGTCAAAAGACGTCTCTCGAAGGCTGTGGGTTGCGACCAGGGCGGCCGGCAGTTACGGCAAAAAAAAAATCGGTACAATGGAAAATAAATAATGAGTTGTGGCCGGACATTTCCACGCTACCAAACCGCTCTCTCTTTGCTGCCCCCACCAACGACGTCTTATTTCTTCCCTTCTCTTCATTCTCTCCTCTTCGTCCTTGTAATTCCTTCTATCCCTTACTCGTCTCCGCCACCCTTCCTTTTTTCCCATAATGTCGTCTGATCGCACGGATCAACTGCCACAAGCAAGCTCTTCTCATATGATGAAGACCACCAAGCGCGGGAGACCCTACCTCAAGGCATCTTCCTCCTCCTCTTCCTCAATCTCACACTAACCCTTCTTTCTCCAGGATACTCTCGATCTTTTTGCGACTCTCGTCGTATCGCTTCAATTGACTACCCACAAACAGTATTTCCGCACTTTCCCGAACTCATTCTCCACGTCAGTTCATCCCTGCGGCCTTCTCCGTCCCATCTTCTGACCCTCTTTCTAGCGACGAAGCTGCTCAGAATTTGGCTTCTCTCAAATTCTCCCAGTCCAACCGTGGGCCGGATCCAAGAGACAGATCACGAATAGTGACGACCACCACAACGACCACCTTCTCTATGACCCGCGAGATGGCAAAGGCGATGTGCCAGCATTTCATGGATGCTCGTCTGATTGAAAATGCCGCTGATCAGGGGTCAAACTTATTCAAAGATCGTGGCACGTACGTCCTCACGCCAAAGGGTCTTCACGTCCTCGAGCGATTCATCTCGAAAAATGGTATCAATTCCGATCACCTTCAACCTGTCTTTGCATCGCAACCTATTTGTATCAAATTACTTCATCTCGAACGTCGGACAGCTGATGACGAGATCATCGTGACGCAGTCCGTTATAACTGCCCTCTTTCGTCGTTTCGTCGGACGCCAGCCCAATTACCTTTCTCAAAACGCCACCGCACCGCAGGATGCCTTCCAAGAGTACCACGAGCGATCTAAAGGTATTCAGCTCATGGACGTGCCAGAGAAAGCACAACCACTTGTAGGCAGACCAGTGGTTGTGCACAAATATTGCTTTGCTGCCGTATCTGCCCTTGAATGGCTCTGCGACTTCACATCCGTCGTGGGCAGAGAGGAAGCAGCAGAGATGGCGGCACAGTTTGTTCGCTTTGGCCTTATTGGCTTGGTTAGCGACAAGAGGAAGAACAATGATTCTGCCATCATCTTCACTGTTCGAGGTACTGCCCCCGGTGGTAACTCACCCGTCAGTGTGAGTTACATTCATTAACATTTCAATTCCGAAGTTCGTCTCATTACTGTTCTTAAGCATCACGGAGAATTCCGATGCACTGCAAAGGCTATCTACAGAATAACTGACGAAGGCAGACGTGTCGCCCAGTGGGAAGAGCAGCCATCCTCTCCTCACAGCTCCGTTACCAATCTTCACGAACGTTCTTCATTGGAAGGTAGTACTATTGAAGGTGCAGCCCAATCGGGGCCTGAGGTCGCCGTCAATGCCGCTGATGCCAAGATTCATCGTCGGATTTCTATGGCTGAGAGGCTCAATAATGTCTACGCCGCTGAGTCGAAAGAGTCCAAGGAGGCAAAAGCGAGCGTCAAGAGCAATACCGATCGTCTGAACCAGATCCTCGAAGAGCCGTCCTATCGAGCTCTTTTCCGCGAGTTCCTCAAAGCGAATTTCTGCGAAGAGAACCTCACTTTCTGGATGGACGTCGAGGATTTCAAGCGCAAGTTCAGCATTACATCAAGTGCCCAGGCGACTGGCCCGGTCAGTCGTGGAGGGAAAGGGACGCCTGGCCAAGCAGTGATGGAGAGGCACCATGAATCACTCATCCAGACGGCCTTCCAGATCTACAACAAATATCTCGCGCCATCAAGTCAGAACGAGCTCAATATCGATCATGGCCTGAGACTTGATCTTGCTAGCTACTTGAGTGAGGTGATGACCAACTTGAATGGTAAAGCTTTCGACGGGCAGGTTGATGCCAGTCAAGCTGTTGCTTTCAATGCGACCCAGTTGCAGATGCTTATCAAGTTATATTCCCGCATTCAAACTCACGTGCTCCGCTTGATGGCGATGGACTCGCTACCCAAGGTATGTTGTCGCGTGTGTTTCTCGCATAACCCTGCTTACACTTATACCTCCAGTTCATCAAAACCCAACGCTTCATTGAGGCCAAGCAATGGCTCGGAGGCGATGCATCCGAGGACATCCAGTTTCTGACAAGCCCCCCCGCTCCGCCAGGCCTGGGGAGTGAAGAGACTGGTGGCGCGTATATTACCGTTTCCGCAAGGGCTAGCGAACGAGAACAGAGGCAGCAGCAGCAGCCTCCTGGCCCCTCCACGACTTCATGAATATGAACCACACGGTCTTTTTTTTTTTTTTTTGTCTTTTTGTTTTTCCTCGTTTGTCGCCAGCAGACTTGCTTTACTGTTACCCCACGAAACGATATCCTCGCATTTCTTCCTCTTCGTCACACTGCGTTCGGTATCCATCACCCAACTTGTTCCTTTGTATTCCTTCCTTAACCTAGGGGCTATGGCGCCATACCTTCGTCACTAGTAGTAATCTCTTCACTTTTCCTTGGCATCATCCAGTATAATTTCCTCCTTGTCATGCTTGACACTATTCCCGCCCACTCCTTGTCCTTCGTTCGCCGATCATGACTTCTTACTACCCTTTGGCGGTGTACAACCTACTTTATCGTTATATGTGTGCCTATTGCTTCTCGCACAGGTGCACTTTAATCTATGGCCTCTGTCGCATAGCATGGTGTCGTATTTTAGTTGTCTTACCATTCGTTTTGAAATTTTGCGGACTGGGCGAGCGCCTAGCTTGACAAGATGGTGTAAGCATCGCCTTATTCCCACTCTGTCGGGCGTCTGCAGTCAGTCAGCGTTACCCAAGATGTCCTGGCTCTGGAGTTCTGGCGGCAATGCCCCACAGCCAACCGAAGATATGGTGCCAGACCCCGGAATTCCCAACAGGATGGTGTCCAAGAAGACTGCAAACCAACCCTTCCTAGCGTACGTGCACTGATTGTAGCCTGACACCTTTGTGGATATTCAATTGCCCACTAGCTACCACCAATACCGACTCGAGCGAGAGAGGCTGCACCAAGCTTGGCTGCAACGCAAGAAGGAGCGCGAGGAGAAGCTTGCACGAGGAGAGGAGGTCGGTCCAGAAGAGCGAGACCCGACCGCCGAAGAGGAAGTCGGCCTCCTCGGCCTCCTCAAGTTTATCGTCTACCTGCTGCTCATAATCACATTGGCTGGCAAGTTCTTCACCGGCAACTTTCTGTGGGAGTATGATGGCAAATGGGTGAGACTGAAGACGTATTGGCCGGTGAGGCCCACTCCGCCTGTCCTCGCCTCGAGGCCATGACTCAACTTTGGCTACCATACAGGAATCAAGCGGCCGATTATTTTCGGAATCCTACCTCGCCACCTTTGACGGGGCGGATGCACACAAGCCCATATACATCGCGGTGGGTTTTCCACTTCGTTACCTCACTGGCAGACACTTATCACGGGGACCATCGACGTGAAGATTGATGGGGATGTCTATGATGTCTCGAGCAATAGACGAACCTACGGCCCTGGGGGCCCGTATCACCACATGTATGCTCCGTTGTATTGTCTTACTCCGCGGTGTTGACCAGCGGAGCTGTGCAGGGCCGGTATTGATGCGGCAAGGTCTTTTGGAACCGGGTGCTTCGCGACGCACCGTACACACGACTTGCGAGGATTGACCGACCAGGAGCTCAGGGTGAGTCTTCCGCGACATTAATCTGATAACAGGATCATATCTGTTTCATGATAGGGCGTGCAACATTGGAAGAACTTTTTTGCGGATCACAAGACATATTTCAAGGTAGGGAAGATCCGCCACCCTCCCATCGACCCTCAGAGTCCTATTCCGGAGCACTGTGACCCCAAGAAGGAGCAGACCTCGCACCCCACAAAGGATGCAGATGGCAGTAGCAAGCCCTGGGTCGAGCCCGATCCTTCAACGAACGGCAAACCAGGACCAGAACGCCAGGAACTCTAGAATTAAGAGCGAGGCTAGTTTAATACCGAGAAAATACTATCATATAATGATGGGCATGGAAGAGAACATAAAGTGTGTGATCACCGAGGTAATTGACAGGGGCTGAGTTCATCGTGTTTCATAAATGGGCATATAGGGTTGGTCCCTGAAGCTGAAGGTTGTGCCGAGCGGTGGGTGCTTTGGGGAGGATTTTTACATTTGCCTCAAGCCTGCCAAACACAAGCCATGAGTACATATAAGCGGTGCTAACGTTGCCGGCACAGTCTAACTTGCCTGAGAAGGCGCCCCGTGTGTCATGAAGTAATTTCTTAGAATCGGGAAGTCGGCAATCGAACCATTTACCATGGACGAAAACGGGCTCTCTCGATACTTTGCAACGATAATATTGCCGCGCCATGCGGTTGCCTCTCGAAAAGCCTTCCCTTGAATCTCTCGGAGGCATTTGTTGACGGGGAAGGGCATTCCGTCGCGCGAGACGACGGGGTAAAAAACGACGTAAGGTTGGGCGAATTTTTTGTTCATGCCATCAAGCGCCTCAATGAACTTTAGGATAGCCTTCAGTAATGTCTAGCCGGGCGATCCACCCTATTCGACTCACATGGTAATGCCATGCTCGGGGACCAAGACCCTCCGCGATGTAGTCCATATAGACTTCCGGGTGCGGCATCCGAGAGGGCTGAATGCTATGAGGGGCATGAGGGTCGGGCATCGACATCGGGCTCGTCATGAGCGCGACCATGTGTGGGTTCCGACCATCAGATGGAAAGAGGAGAGCCTCAAACGATGTTAGCTGGTCCATGACGAACTAGGGCAGCAGGACGAATGCGAGATGAAAGCAGGTGAGCAGGCAAGGAATAAAGTAATTGGCTGTGGGCTCGAGGTTTCGATGGTATAGTCGAATACTTATGGGGTAACGGAGCAAGCAGAGGGCCCTTATATATGTCTCTAAAACGAGGTCAGGGTGTCGTCCAATAGGTCACATAGGACTAGGGAGAAGACAAACGTAGTGGAATTAGTTTAGCACCGATCACAGGAGTCGGCACGCGCTCTGGCTACCGCCAGCTAGTGCGCGGCCAAGTGACGGTTACCATTCGAGTTGGAAATTTCATGTGCAGTGCGGTGAGTGGTGACAGTGAAGATAGTTTGTGAGCTGGATTGGAGCGGAGGACCTCGGGCATCAATGACGGGCGTGCCAGAAAGTTAGGACCCGAAGTTGGGAGACGGGATGGATGTAGATCAAAGCCATGTTCATGTTCATCTCACTGAATCGGGAAGAACAGCATCTCATCTCCTGCCTCTTTCCGGCGCGCAACTCAGCCTTGATATATAAGGAATCGCAACCGTTGACATAAAGCAAGCCCAGTCAGACTTGTGTACAGTATCTACCCGCTAACACGCTAACTCCCCATCAGCCTTTCACGCGGCGTTCCTGTCGCAGCTGACAGTTTTGGGGCATCCTGCCAGCGCCATTATACCCGGACCTCTAGCTTATCACCATGCAGATGCAGTATATTCCGCCAATGCGTCGCGTGCTGACCAGGGTCTACCTCGACTCTCTCTCGGGTGTCGGACATATTAGCGAACGGCGTGTTCGCCTTTACTCCGCGAGCGGATGTAGTTCAAGTCGATCCAACAGGCCGATTCTGTACTCGTGTACAATTCAATCAAACCCTCTTTGCTCATATGTGCTCCAGAGTCTAGGTGCGGAACAATCCATGTCTGCGTCCGTTTGAAATTGTTGATCCTTATTGCCCATAACATGATCCAGCCGTAGAAGAGGTCACTCGGAACACCATGCATCATGATTGTTTGTGCCATTATGGTGCGTGGCTCCCTGTCAAGCGGTCATCTCGTTGTGCGTGTTCTCCCGGGTTTAAAGATCCTGGGGTCGTCATGCATGCTCGTTTCATGAGGTGCAACCGCCTCGCTGGTGTCCTGATCGGGAGGTTATGATTCTTGTTTCGCATATCCGCTTCGCGCCCTCATCTTTACTGAGTGGCCAACAGGGTAGGATTTTCAAGTCGTCTCCTGGCACGCTGTGTTCCATTTCAAGTCGGCGAGTATTCGTGTAACTTCCCAGCCTGGACACCGCGCACCACGCTGGTACCGCTTGCGATACGGTTTGGGGAGGTGAACATACATTTATAGGTGGAGCGACGTGGCCGTGAAGCAACCTTGGTGAACGACGACGTGGTGGATGTCATGTCCGTGATACACACCGACCTTGCGTACTCGGTTTTCCCTCATCCTCATCCTAGCTCGGTGAGGCTATCCATCATGGTCTCTCAGGCGATTCGCCTTCCGGATTTATGAAAGCGCCCTTTGTTGACATCCTCTCCTGTATTATACTTTCATTTACAGCGCCTCTTGGCGGTGTTACTTGGTAGACCGCAGGCTGATTTCTGCTCGTCTTTGTACAAAGAGTAGTTGTCCCGCGAGTCGGTGTTGTAGCTATTACCTTGAAACGTAATTCTCGAAAAGGCAGGTTTGGTTGGGTGCAGGCGGTACACCAACTTTCGTACTGGCAGCGATGGCCGTCCGTTCCATCTTGCTTGCCACCCAGCTTTCCTCTCTCTTCCCATCCGTCAATGCCCCCTCGGTCGCCTTGCAGTCTTCCCGTCACAACCTCGCAACTCCTACGCCAACCGTGGATGTAGATCTCCATCCCGAACACGCGTCTTTCGCGTCCATTGTACATTTGCACCATGTTGGTTCCATCCTCTCGCGTGTTCTTCACGGCGGTTTGATTGTAGAGCTTGTCTCGTTATCGGCACGAGCACCCCCAATCCGTTTCGTTTTCCCTGTCCCCATTCTTTCCGCACCGGCTGTCCTTGCGGCCGCCGAACAAGAACTTCATTTGCTGGTCGTCACGCTCACCGGCTCTCTTTATCGCTTGGTCTTGCCGGCCGCAGATCCTAACCTTCTCTGGCACGATCAGGCTGCTGCGAACTGGTGCAGGGAGTACATCATCAAAAGTGTTGCCGATCTTTCCAGGGGTATCGTTCACATACAGGGCATTCATTGTATAGCAATCGGGTTAAACAATGGGTCACTTCTTCGCATAGAGTCTGAACGAATTGGCGATGATACATGCGATGGTGTGTGCTCTTCATTGCAATCCGCATGTGTATTAAGTCGGCCCCCGTAGATCTTTGGACGGAGACCCTTAGCCAACCAAAATCTCTCCTCGGCACATTTACCTCTTACATCCCCGGTCTTCACTCCAGTTCGAACCCAACATTGGAAATACTTGCCGTCGCTAGTCTTCCTCAACCCACAGATCTCAGTCACACCTGGACCCTTTCCCGGGACCGCGTCCTCCGCCTTTGGACCACAAAAAGTGGTTGTGTTGCTTCCAAGACTCTTTCAGGTCGAATAGCTAGCCAACCAATCTCGTCTAGTGCTACCATATCCGAGCCTTTAGATGTCGAAGCACGGAACCTTCTGCGTGTTTGCTCTGGTGGTACCAACGATGAATGCACGTTTGTCGTTGCATTCGTGCCAACGTCAGCCGACCCCCACTCCGGTGGATATTTCCAGATCTTTGACTCAACGGCCGATCAACTGCGGGAGCTTGGAACCATCGAGTGTTCCGCCGCCAGTGCCCACTGTCACTTGCAAGATTTCATAATTAACGACGGCATGTTGTGCGTGTTATGGGAACGTCAAGGCTGCTCAGTGATGGAGAGAACCCCATTGTCCTTAGGGAACCTGAATGCTTCCGACCACGCAACGTGGGTCACATCCAGTCATGGGGAGGAGGCGAACTTGACTCCTGCATACCTTGGAGAACTTCTTCGTTCCCCTGGTTCGCTCACAGAGAAATTCATGGAAGCAATTCTTCGACCAGGCCTGTTCTCCCCACTGACCATCCGCACTGCCCTCGAGCAATACATGGATGCATGTCTCTCCCTCCCTGGTCCCCCTGCCCCTGAGCTCACAACATCGTATGCAACTGAGGTTGAGAGCATTGCTGCAGTGGTCGGGTGTACTGTCTCTCTTGTACAGGACCCGCATACTGGTGCAATGCAATACGACCGGTACTGGAGTGCGCTCAAGCGAGACTGGGAGGGATTTGTCGCCCGCTGTCGCGAAGTAGAGCGTAGTGCACGGTGGCCGCTCGCTCTTTGCGTTGGCCAGGATAACGAAGGTGTCATCGTGGTTGAAAGAGAGCGCATCAATATTCTTGCAAAGGAGGATCTTCCAGTCGCTATCCATAGACACCTCCGTGAGTCCCTTGAGGTGGACTCCCACTTCGCTGTTCTCGACATTGCGTGGACCCTGTGCGATAAAATTGGACCGGAGCTTCTCCGCAACGTGGAGACCAGGGTTATCGATGTTCTGCATCAGGAAATCGCTTTCTCCATTGCGGACATCTTGGGCGACCAGGCGCAAAGGCTGGACTTCAGGGAAGGCCTCGACGACGGCACTCAAAATTGGATCATTGCAAAGTTGCAAGAAGTCGAATCCATTGATAAGGATGTCCGAATTATCCTCGATCTGGTCGCTGGCTTCGATCCGCAGGTGAAGCGAGAAGAAGACGAAGTTGAGCTACTCCTCCCTCCTGCGCGGTCTGAGTGGAGGATTGCTCTGTCAGCAGTCTATGTTTCCATCTCATTGCACGCTCGCCATGCCATCTGTATCGCCTTAGTGGTTCTTCTTTTCTTCCTCGCCGATGATCTTAGAGGCTGGGACCAATCCTTGCTGGAAGAAGTTTTTGCCGTCTTCCGAGGTCTCGCTATGCTACGTTGCGCTGCACGCCAACCAGCGGCGAACCTCACCCAGAATCCCAGTCCATTAGACGGCGCAAACACCGACGACATAATTGCGCGCATGAGCAACATGCAGGTATCCAGAAATCGCTCTCGCTTTGTGCCAACATTCTCTTTTGTACACCGTCTGATAGCTCAGTCAGGCGAATACGCTGAACTTCCCGGCTCAGCGCACCAATTCCTAGATTCTACCGGTCTCCTTCAGTCTACTTCCCCCGCGCACGCCACTCTCTTCGAAGTGCAGTTTTGCGACCGTCTTCGCAGTTTGGGATATCCCGAGGTTGCCCGAGACATGCTTGTATGGTTGCCGCGAACTCCTGGTGTGATATTTGTCACCGCGCATGTCTACATTGCACTCGGGCGTGCAGATGATGCAGCCAACATGATGGAGAAGGTCGCGGCAAGTTTTGGTACGTTGCAAAGCCCCCTCGTATGCCATTTCTTATCCTTTTAATTTCTCAGGTCCTGACGGTGGTGTGTCATTTGAGGACGCCGAAGCGTTATCATCCGTTCTGCCTGCAAAAGCTCTGTATGACTCGGATTTCTCGTTCTATCTAGAAGCGTCTACGATATATAGGTCAAACGGGTTGACGCAGCATGAAGTTTCATTCCTTCGTCTCGCCTTATCAGTTGCGCCTCCAGAGGCTGACACAGCGGATATATGGTATGGCCTTACTCGGGGATACATAGATCTTTCCTCCTGGGAAGAAGCCTATTCATCAATTATCGCAGCACCATTTGATAGTGTGTAAGACAGTCCTCTCATCTCCCTCCCTTGTATTTCCTTGACACCAGATATGTGCAGAAAACGGGATTGCATCTCCCAGCTCGTATATCGGATGTGCGAAGAAGGCGCCGTCGACATACTGGTTTCTCTGGACTTTACCGGTTTCGCTTCCGAAGTAGATGATGCTCTTGCGTTTAAAGCGCGCAATACCGATCCTCGTGCTCGTCCCTTCTACTCCAGAATCTTATACACGTGGTATACACGAAGAGGGGACCATCGGAGTGGTAATTCTCAAATTTTCTACTGTTCAAATAGGACATCGTATCTGAACCCTCGATCTCCCAGCCGCCCGAACTATGTACCAACGTGCACGTAAACTGCAGGAAATTTCCGGTAAACCTGCTGACGTGATTTCGTTGATGGAGGACCAACTAGAATCTTATTTACTCGCGATTAACTCGTTGTCCCTTCTGGAACCAAAGAATGCATGGATTGGTGTCCAACTGCCTGCTTCAAACGTCAAGGACTTCGAGGTGAACGCCGATCTTCATGTGAACATCCCATTTTGCTAATCTTATGACGATAGTCGCGTAAAAGACGGAAATTGGCACAAAACTTGCCGCTTTCGACCGCTGGTACTGATTCAGAGATTATAGACCTCGAAGACCTTCGCTTCGAATACACGCTGTTATCTGCAAGGTTACGCCTCATTCGGCGTGACTCTACGTTGCTTACTGCTCCAGGTGAGCAGACGCATGGGGGATGAGTAATTTAATCAAGGGTAAACGACTGACTATTTACGTCGCAGACACTCTGTTGTCGCCATCCCTCGTAATCCTACGGCTAGGGCAGGCCGGTCAATTTGAACTCGCGATTACGACGGCCCGTGCGCTTGGTGTGGATATGAGTGAACTCTTCGCTGCCCTTGCGGGGCAATGCATGAGGCTGTCACGAAACGCAGACGGGGTTTTGTAGGTGACCTCTCGTCAGCTGAGTTCCTTGCCAGGCTGACATCTGCACAGACAAGATACGGCTGATTGGCTCCTGACGGACAATGTCTCCTCGTGGCCTGGGACACCGGCTGATCGAGGGTGGCGGTACCTCAAACTCGCTCTGGAACGCCACGACGGTGCAGACACGGATTATCGGTACACCAAGGCAGTCCTCGAGGCTATCCTATCGCATAACAGTGCATCCCCCCCTCCATGGCTCATACACACGCTCGAGGTCAGTTTGCCGCCTGATTCGGACCCGCACGATCGCGCTCACACTTCTGTCTATCCTTCCTAGGACCATCATCACGAATACCTCATCCGAACCAGCCTCCGATTTGACATTCTTGAGAGTGCTCTGGAACACACGCTCTCGCTTGTCCGAAAGGTTGGCCTAGACGTTTTCATCGTGGCAAATCTACATACTGACTTTTTAACCATCCTTGTTTTCTTTTCAACAGGCGGATGCTGCGCTCTCACGTGCGGAGCCGAAAATGTCCTGCACGACTTGGCTTCCTTATACACTCATCGACCAGGTGCTCGTCGCGGCCGCCACCGCACAAAACGACACCTTGGGGGCCCGTGGACAGATGCTCCGGCGGACGCTCCAGATGGAGCTTAACAACCACGTTAAGCGAGTGCAGAAAATAAGCAGGGTTTCCCAGGTTCAGGCTGTCATCGCCTAACACGACATCTTTTTTTGCCTATCTATGGTGGGTCTGCCCGCATCTTCATTATAGTTAAGCGAAGCCTGTGAAGTGAAAAGTGATGTGCCTTACCTTGTGGAAGAGTGACACACGCGATGGCAGGGTCGCTTGGATGAGGGCCCGTGTAGCGTGTTTCATCTCGGGGAGATTGAGGTTCTGTGAAAAAAAAAAAAAACCTGAATTGCATGTTCCTCACTCAACGTGGGTTTCGCGACGCGTACACCAATACAATACAACACGGTAGTATGCCAGCGAATGAGTTAAAGCAGTTCAGATATGTACACGAAAGGAACAGTAGGGTGTGTATATGCGTAGTGTGCGTGACGGGAGCAAAATAGATTTAAAAAAAAAAATCGAGCGCAGCGGGAGGAAGGCACGAAAGAACGCCGTGCACCACCACGAATACGTACAAAGGAGTACACTGGTAACTCATGGGGAATCGATGGTGAAAGGGGGTAAAAGGAGAGGAGCCAACAAACCATAATCAGAGATTCCGTCCAAACCTTTTACATACATAGTCCAGGTCTTCTCCGTTCCAGTGTCGTTTGGGAGGTCACCATCATTGTCGATCGCCCGTGTGTCGTGGATGCTGCATCACGTCAAGAAATCGGGCCCACTCAGCTTGACTAAGGGAGGGGCCCCACATAGTTTCCTCTTCCGTCGCCGTCGGATACGAGTAAGGGTGTCGTCCGAGAGTCGGGTCACCCGACATGTAAGGTTGCCGCGATGGGTCGTGAGAGTATGACGGACGTGTCGGGTCAACATAATTCCGCGAGGACGCTGCGTCGGGGTATGACGGTCTTGAGTACTGCTCTGTAGGATAAGACGTGCTTGTGCGCGTCTCAGGATAGGGATTCCCGGACACGGTTCCAGGGGGACGAACCGCGTCGCCGAAAGCGTGGCGAGCAGGTTCTACGGTGTAGGTTGCCCTAGGCACGTCAGGATACAACTGCGGCTGAGATTGTGAGGGCTGGGATGGAGCGACAGAGTATGTCAGGGGGGACGAAGTGGACGGCCCACCAACAATGCCTGGCGTGGGCATCGACTGGATGGGGGATGTCTGAGCGCCAGCATATCCGACGAGCGAGGAAGAACCCGTTGCCTTGCTCGACCCCGTTCCGTAATCCGCTGTCCCTCGGGGTTGGGCATTCCCCCCCTGTGGACTTCCCGAGTTCCCAGTGGCAGGTGAACTGACATATCCCGGTGCATTGGGTGAATCTACCGCGTTCACTCTGGGATACTTTGGAGAATCGTGGTAGGGGAACGCGAGCGTCTTGACAAGGCTCAACACACGGCCTTTCAAGCGTTCTCGCTCCTGCTCATCTTCGTTTGCAAAGTCCTGACTATACAACGGTGCAAGCGCGCGGAGGATGTCCAGGGCTTTGTCAGCGACCGGTGTATCTCGACTGAGTTCCAGGGTCGTCAACGCCTTTTGGATATTTGCACGGAATAACGATGCACCAGGCTGGTCGGGGTTTGAAATCAGCTGAAACGAGAAAAACATGGCGGAGCTGAATACGTGGAAAGGACCCCAATTCATGTGTCCTGGGACGGCCAACGACACGTTCGCAAGGAAATCGGGACGGGCGTGACCCACGAGGGTAATCAGTTTGTCGGCAGCATTGACGGCGATGTCGAGCGAAATGATATGGCGCTCGCGCTTCGTGTCCTTTTCTTTCGAGGACGGGGCCTGCTTATCACGGACCTTGGGTGAGGGTGCAGATGCATATGGCCGATGGAGGGTAAAGCGAATATGGTAGTAGCTCGTGCGGATGATCACGCTCTGTACGCCCAGGCGACGAGTGATGGTCTCGCGGCTCGCAAGACTGCGCGCTATCCTGAATTCGTCGAGGTTGAGTTCATCAGGAAGTGTTTCCATCCACTGCAACAGAGAACGGTCATGAGTTTGAACGGTCTCGTACGCGACCGAACGCGTGGATACTGCGCTATCCATGATATCACCCAAAATGTAGGCTAGACGAAAGAGGTGGAGGTTTGGAAGGTATATACGCGGATCGTCGGGATGGTGTACGGGATCAGCTGAATCTGGAAGTGACGTGTCAAAGTGGTGTGAAGCGATAGAGATCGGCCGGCCGAACATGAACGCCTGCCACCTATGGGAACGAGAAGGTGAGTAGGGAGCGAGGGAGCAAAGGAAGAAAAGGGGAGGCGAACCT
Organism: Pulveroboletus ravenelii; assembly: GCA_038090235.1. Classification (NCBI taxonomy): domain Eukaryota; kingdom Fungi; phylum Basidiomycota; class Agaricomycetes; order Boletales; family Boletaceae; genus Pulveroboletus; species Pulveroboletus ravenelii. Next base: position 82,476 of record JBBPMH010000012.1, read on the forward strand.
CTCGAGGAGGATGATGTGCCACCAGGCCCAACGCCGTCTCTCGGCAAGTTCCTTGGACATCCGCCATTTACAAGGATCACGATGGAGGCCCATGGCCATGCCGATGCTGATGAGCTCTCCCCGGACAGTCCAAACTTCCTCACTATCCGTTTTGACGAGAGTGAGGTAATGGCAGCGAATGAGCAAGCATTCGACGAGCTCGAGGCTGTAACTCTTGTGCTCGACTCTGTGACGGTCGAGGGCAGAGCGCATGACGTCGTAGAATTTGTGGCAAATGTCCTCGAGGGTGTCGCCCAGCTGAGCCACGAGGGGGTCGCCTGGTGGAAGGTAGTGTACTGCGATGGCCATGATCATGCAGACGGTGGCGAGGACGATGCGGTCCGCATAAGCACCGGTTTTATAGCGGGACCAAGCGTTTAAGAAGGCGGGTTGGTTAACATGACGATAAATCCAGTTGCAGTATTCAAAGTAGTAGGAAACAAGGCCGTCTATTGTGTCGAGGGAGGGGAGGAGAGCAAGAAGGTCACGGTCGTATTCGTTTGTCGTTACGATTTCGTCAAGGGGGGCGTCATGGCTGGGCTGGCGGTCGCTATCGTCAGACTGCCTCGAGTTCTAGAGGGGATTAGCGGGGAAGGGGTGAGAGGGGAACGGGAAGTACCAGAGTGAGATGAGCGACGGCCGAAGTGGCGCCGGTGTAGAAGCCACCGTGGCCATGACTGCCAAGCATGCCAGGAACGTTGTCTCTTTCGAGGACATCGGACTCTGTGGGTTCCTTCTTTGGGGTAGTGGGGCCAGCGGGGGTCTGGAGGGGGTGCTTTAGATGGGAAGGGAGGGGAGCGCCAGGACGGTGGTTTGCAAGGATGTAGGTTTCCAGGAGGGAGACAGAGTGTTTAAGGCGGGTGATTTCCTGGAGGGGGTCGACTCTGCTGGCATTGCTGCACCAAGGAAATGAGCAGGGGAGGGGTAGAGGGGAATGGGACTGACTGGTCGTCACGGAGGTGGAGGTCGGACTCGTGGCCTTTGGCATCCTGGTAACACAGGGCAATGGTACCTGGGTGGGGGTAAGCGGGGAAGAAAGGAGAGACGGGAGACGGACCTCTAAGGACACAGCTGGAACAGGGCCGATTCCTGGTGGTGGTAAGCTTGAGGGCGGGGGAGGAGAGGGCGGGGAAGATACCTGTCGCACTTGAGCTTGCTGTTTCTGCAGGGCTCACAGTTGATGGCTTTGCGGGCGCGCTTTGTGGGAGGTCGTGGGTCGTGTTCGCCAGGCGGGGGGCTTGTTCGTGAACGGACGGTGCCGGCGGCGGTGGGGAGGCGGTGCTGTTTTGCGCGGGAGGCGGGGGCGGAGGAGGAGGAAGGGTCGCTGGCGGTGGTGGAGTCGTCTGGCATGATGAATGATGGCCCCCCCCGGATCGAGCGCCGGGAACATATGTGTTTTACATATTTATCTATAACCCTAACCCTAACCACATCCCCCTCACGTGATGTCGGGCCCGCTCATTCCCCATCCAGATCGTCGACACGACGGAGATGACCAGACGAAATGACCGCCCTTCATTCAAGACCATTTCCTGGTGCGCACATCGGTGACCACGGCGCATGACAAACCCATCATGCGCTCGAACTTGCCCCTCTCTTTCCCTCCAAGCCCAGGTGACTGCCCTCGATCGTGTCCCCTCTCAGTAGCTTCGGGGTCGCCATGCAACGCCAGCCCATCAGTCACCAACTCATCCGTTTATAAACAGGGTGTGCACGGCGTTTTGACCGTCGAGCGAGATCCGGGCCTGAGATCCCACCATAAACACCAGTCCGGATCAACCACACCAGACACTCAGTGGTCAGAGCTTGCAAATGGAGCAGGTGGCGTACGTTCATTCCGTTTCCCCGGGCGGCCCATCTACTCTTATAGGAGCACGAACTCGGACATGCCAGCTCTTACGAGCGATAGCACCCGGATCTACCGCGAATACTTCGGGGCACACTCGAGACAGGGAATGACAAGGAAAGAAAAAAAAAGCCCGATCAACGACTTCGACGCCTCGAGATCCGGCGTGGTCCGGAAACTTCGAGAATCCGAGCATGTCCCCTGACTGGTCCTAAGGGAAGAAGACACGTCTGCGATTGTCGACGATGGGACGCGTCCTTCCGCTCCTTCTCCCATCTCCGCTGGCACTTAGAACAGCCCGTCCCGCGGTTCTACCCGCTCATAAGTAAGTAATGCGAGCACAGTCCGTCAGCCACATCACTTTATGGCTTCACCTCGATCTGGCGGGCTCAACCGAGCTTCTACCCGATCGCGATCGGTCAGCAGCGTCACTTAAAACCTTAAACGACCAAGGTGCGGGCTCGCGTAGATAGCTCACGTACAGTGTATCAGCACAACCAGTCTCATCTTCGCAGTTCCAGTCGCGCACAACATAAAGTCGTCCCCCCAGCGACGAAAAAGTGCGAATCCACCGTTGGTGCCCGGTATGCGGCCGCCCGTCTGGCAAATTTGCAAGCGTCCAAGCAGGTCCTACATATGCAGTGAGCGTGAGCGAGGGCCGCGGGATAAAGCCGAATGACGTGAAGAGGTGGGACGTTGTCCATTGCCGTCACTGCTCAACCGATGGCAAGCTAACGCGTCACACGGGCTGAGATGGCCTCGGACTCCAAACGGCCATCTGCGTGGCGCACGCACCCAAAAGGTCCTCATCTCGGCATCTGGCGCCCGTCCGTCTCGTCTGGGGCTTCATCTTTCGACCACAGTCTGTCTCACGCTGCGGCAGCCGTCCCTCTCGTAGTTAGGGTATATTTTGATGGTCCTCTGACGTCGATGTTCCATTAGCCTAAATTCGTTGTCAACGTCGAGAGGGAGGGTGACATCGCAGCCTTCACTGCGCGGAAGTGGATTGTGATCAGGTCGCAAACCCAGTATCGAGTGACAGTAGGGCGACAGGCAAGCTTGGGTTGCAGGACACGATCGAAAAGATCGCCGTCATGACACTGTCCCATGTGGCCTTTGGGCTAGAAACAACCCGTGCGCCAGCTGGAAGCATATGGTGACAAGCGATCCCGTGAACGAAACCAGCCGCGCCTGCACAAGCTGTGACCACGGGGTCGACCAAAAGAAAAGTAACTCCTAGCTGATCATCTAATCGTCGCGGTCGTCGACGGCGGCGTGCTCGGTACATCGCATGTAAGGACGTACTGGTTGAGACGTGCGACGGATGCGACTTTGAACGAACGATCCTCGCGCGAAGTTTCGAGAAGGTTCTGCTGGGTGACCCCAACTTGGCTGGATACCACTTGGGAGGTAACGTATATTAACGGGACGCGTCCTCAGTCATCTCATCTCCTCGCCCTCCGAAGTGAACACCAAGTAGTACCGCGTATACATGGCCGACGTACGTTCGTATCAGCCTCCCATCCTACATCTCATCACCCCCTGGCTGTAGGCATCCGTCCTCAAAGACCAAGGCAACAAGGCATTCGCGGCCAAAGACTATGACAAGGCCATCGAACTCTTTACCGCTGCCATAGCCATCGATCCTTCTAACCACGTCCTATACTCCAACCGGAGTGCGGCAAGGGCCGGAAAGAAGTCGTGGAGCGCCGCACTCGAAGACGCTGAAAAGGTCGTTCCAGCCGCTTCCCGTTCCATCGGTACTATCCACTAAAGGACCTCCTCTCCGACTTTCAGTGCGTCGCTCTCAATCCATCTTGGGGAAAGGGCTACGCAAGGAAAGGTGCTGCCTTGCACGGCGCTCACCGATATGACGAAGCTATTGCTGCATACGAGAACGGTATCCAGTTTGAAGACAGCCCTGCTCTTCGCAAGGGCCTACAGGAGGTCAAGGACGCACAAGGTCCGTCTGGGGCATCTACCTTGGTCATGACCACACACTGATAACCGTAAAGCCAAGGATGCCGGGGCAGCACCCGACTTGGGACTTGGGAAGCTATTCCAGGACCCGAATCTCATCGGGAAGCTTGCCACGAACCCCCGCACGCAAAAGCATCTTGCAGATCCTGCATTCGTTCAGAAGGTATGCAGCCTAACTGACATGACCATAAACCGTTTTCAATTCATTGTTCGTCAACGCAGCTTCAGTTGATGCAACAGAATCCAAAGCTTGCGGAATCGTAAGGCTATTCATAATCATTCTTCGCCTCTGCCGCTGACTCGCGTCTAGGGCTTTGAGCTCGGATCCAAGGATGATTGACGTCCTTGGTGTTGCAATGGGCATCGACATACAAGGCTTCTCCCGCGAAGAGGGTTCAGACGATCTTCCCCCCGGCCTCAAGGAGTCCTCCGCTCCACCTCCTTCATCCCCTCCTCGTCCTCAGTCGACCCCTTCACCTTCCACCTCCAACAGTAAGCCTACCACTAAGCCCGCTCCACCACCGCCGGAGCCAGAAAAGGAGGATGTCGAGATGTCGGAGGAAGATGCAGAAGAGGCAAAAGCCAAGGCCGACGCGTTCGCGGAAAAGGACAATGGTTCCGAGTATTACAAGCAACGGCGATTCGATGAGGCAGCCTCTGCATTCTCAAAGGCCTGGGATATCTGGCCAAAGGACATCACCTTCCTCACCAACCTTGGTGCTGTCTACTTTGAACAAGGAGAGTACGACAAATGTATCGACACGTGTGAGAAGGCAGTCGAGGAAGGACGGAGTGTAAGTTTTTCACCCTTGAGGAATGCAAAATCGGTCGCCCTCATGTACGTCACAGTACCGTGCCGATTTCAAGCTTCTCGCAAAGGCTCTTGGACGCATCGGCTCGGCCTATTCGCAGAAAGGCGACCTTGCATCCGCTAAAAAGTACTTCCAAAAGTCCCTCGCTGAGCACCGTGATGCTGGCATCCTCGCCAAGCTCCAGGCCACCGAGAAGACGCTTGCGGAGGCAGAACGCCAAGCTTACACTGATCCCTCCAAGTCTGCTGCAGCGCGCGAGGAGGGTAACGTCGCATTCAAGGCGGGTGACTTTGCCGGCGCTGTCAAACTGTACACGGAGAGCATCAAGCGTGATCCTACGGATGCCCGAGGTTACAATAACCGTGCTGCAGCATACATGAAGCTCATGGCCTTTGCCGAAGCGCTCAAGGACGTTGACGAGTCTATCAAAGTCGACCCTTCCCTTGGTACGTGAGCTCCATTGTGTTCAGGACGCCGACCGAGATTGACGGGGTCATAGTCAAGGCCCACATCCGTAAAGCCTCCATTCTGCATTCGATGCGCGATTATAGCAAGGCCCTTGAGGCCCTACAGGCTGCATCAATGGCCGATACTGCGAATGCACACACGGCCGAGATCCAAGCTCAGGAAATGAAGACTCAACAAGCACTCTTTAGTGAGCGCGCAGGGGAGACCGAGGAACAGACGCTCGAGCGAGCGATGAAAGACCCGGAGGTCGCGGTACGTTTTGCTGGGTATGTCCAAGACTGACCACGAATACTCATCGAGTTTTACACAGGCGATCATGACCGACCCTGTGATGCAGCAGATTTTGCAACAAGCACAGTCCAACCCTGGCGCACTGCAGGATCACATGAAGAATCCTGTCATACGCACTAAGATCGTTAAACTTGTCAATGCCGGAATCATCAAGACCCGGTGAAACGTGGGGTAAAACACATCTCTTTGGATAAAAAATGGTCGATTTTTTTGGTGTGTACGCTTACGGTATCACTGTGCTTGTAAAGATAATACAAAACCCCATTTTCCTTGTACTTATCCGAGTCTGCCTCACGCCTCACTCGGAATGAAACGTGGGGTTCTCCCAAGAGCGGTCTAATGATCCACCATCGCCTTCTCCAAACATGGTCACCACATCTTGAACGCGCTGCTTCCACTCTTGGTTTTGTCCAAGGCGCTGTTTATCTACACTGTACCATATCCGCGCGCTTTCGTGCACATCTTTGAGCGAGCCAAGCCCCACGACGGTCGGCATCTCCGCCTCTCTTGCTTTCTGGAAGGCATATTCTAAAGCGAGTTCGGGCAAGCTACTTTCGCCGTCGGGCTTCCTACACACCCGAACAGCTTCCTTGACGGCCCCCTTGAGGTTGTCCGACGCCGGGTGCCAAGCAGGTGGGTTCGGGGTGAGGAGCCCCATACTCAGCGGGGACGCGGTGATGACTTGCTTGACACCGGCGCGCTGCTCCAACGCCGCCTTAAAGCTCAGCAGCGTGCGGTTCTGGAGGGTAAGATGGCAATACGACATGACGATGTCCAGTGCCCTGTACGGCGCCGTGTGCTTGACTAGGATCGCAAGCCGTAATAGGGTAGGCAACGGAAAGCCTGGACGAATGATTGTCATTCGTTTGAGCGTTCGATGGCGCTGCAAAGGGAACAAGGCTGGACGCACCACTGATGCCAACCCGTCTGACGACGCCTGCGTCCTGGAGTCTTCTCAGTTCGCCAATGGCAGCAAGAATCTCCTGGTCGCCGTCCCCGTAGACGACTGCCTCCTGTCCCTCGCCCAGACCATATGCGTCCGCCTCGGCATCCAACGCAGCGTGATGATCGCCCGACGTCCTCGGCGCCTTGGACTCGGCAATGAACTCGACGTCGTGCAAATATACGATATCGAGGTACGTCGTGTGCAATCGCGCGAGACTGCGCTGGATGCTAGTGCGCACACCTCGAGGGGTGTAGTCAAACGCATCCCGAGTGTCTCCGAACCGTCCACACTTTGTAAACTGGTATATGTGTACGCCAGTGTGTGTTGCGTGCAAAAGGGCAAGGGAGAGTATCGTCAGTACGGGCCCGATTTCTTGGCTGCGCCAGGCGTAGGACGGCACGTACGATCTGATAGGACGACCGAGGGAACTCGGTTTCGAGCGCCTCTAGTGCGTTCCCCAGCACGATCTCGGACAGTCCATAGTACGGAGACGTATCGAAAGCACGAATGCCATACCTGTGACGTGGACATCGTCTGAATCTCCCACGGCGCACCCGCACCACCATCGACACGGACGAGACAAAAGTCAGGACGCACCTCAGCGCAAGCCTCGTCGTCCTCAGAGGCACGGTGCCCCGAACGTCATCATCGTTGCTGTAAAAGCGCGAGAACGGTGCTGCGCCGAGTACGACAGCGGGCACGGTAGGAAACGTCGGATCGGCAGGCCCGAAGTGGGTTGTCTGAAGCGCAAGGGTGTCAGCTGTGCAGGAGTCTGGTGTGCCCCATTTACAATATGCTTTGCGTCGTCCGCCTTATCGACGTCCTCGTCGGGGATGTCTGCTAGCGGCGGAAGAGGAATGGTTGGTTGTGGTGCATCTAATCGTTCGGCCATTGTCTTGGGTCTAGTAAGCAGTAACGGCAAGGGAGAACACCTCCCGAGCCCATTTATAGGCCACCACGGTGTAGAGGGACACAGAAGACCACACGTTCAGGTCGTCCAAACGGTAAAGAAAACACAAAAAGTTATAATTGGCACGCGCATCGCACACACAACGTATGTGATCGACAAAGTAAAAGGACAATCTTCATAGCCTGGTCCGCGTCCAGCTATGGTGCCAAGTCAAACCGTTGCCAGTTGAAGAAAAAGCTGAGACGACAAACCTCTTGGAGAATTGGCCAGAAGGATCCATCAACTTGGTATTTTCGTCGGGCTTGACATCGTTCCAGGGGGCAGGGTTGCTCCTTGTCCAAACCACTTTGACACCAATCGTCAGGTCTGGAACGGTGAGTGAAGGTAGAGCTTACCCGAGGGTCCTCGCGCAAGACGTGTCAAGTACCAGCCAGCACCACCGACACACAAGCCGATGACTGCGTATCTATGTTGACGTTAGTGAATTGCATTGGTTGAATCGAGACGTGCGTACAGTGGTATGGCCTGTGGAAACGAAGAGGTTTGAGAATTCAAAGACTTGGGGAGCAAGAAATATGAATGCACCTCGACGGCGTACCAGTTTCGCATGAATTGCTTTACTCCTTTGCTAGCCATGTTTGATGGTCAATGCTGCGGTCTTACTACTTGCGAGCGATCCAAACGGCTGCCTACTGGACGGGCTCTCACGGTCATCCACTTGCCGGAACTCCCCGATATGACAACTTGGATGGCGCATTCACACCGCATGGATCAAGACGCATAGACATGGATTGACTATCAAAGTTATAGGCATGAACAAAGTGTCCTAGAGTGTTTGTCTTTTTCGAGAAACGTGAATGCTATAGAATACAGCGACAACAACGTGAACACATCGTGTTGTGACTTTCCCCGCGCGAAGAAGTTGGGGAAGGCAAGAAATAGGTGGCAAGTAGCCGGCAAGGTCAAGCAGGGAAAGCAAGGCATTGAAGTATAGTTTATAAGAGGAAAAGGTGTGCTCTGAATGGACAGTAAGATGCCACCATTGTCACAAGGATGCAATGAACAAAGGTGCACGCACATCACAAGTAAACATCACCCGTGCTGCAACCCTTGCAGGCGCTCACCGTGAAACAGGGCATCATCTCGTTCCTCCTTTCCAAACTGAATCTCCCCCTCAGCTTCTCCAGCTGCCTAGCCCTCGAGGCGAGCCTCCGCTGAGCTGAGTGAGTTGCACCATTATTGATACCCGACAGCGTTGCTTCGGCACTCGTATTGCCCGAGCTATTGGTATCAATGTATGACGCAGCCGCAGCCGCACCTGGCGTCCACATAAATGGGATAAATTTTGATAGTTTTTGCAAAGGTAGTCGTGCCGCAAGCGGATTGGACATAATAGCGGATAACAAGGTGTCTTGAGCATGAAAATATTCACAAGCGTTTGATGGGTCGGAATTGTTGCAACGATTTACCTCCGACGAGCCACTGCCACCTTGCGTGGAGCTGGGGCGTCTGAGAGCGGACGTGGAATCGTTGGCTGTGAAGCACAAGAGACAGATGTGTTGAGCGTACTCATGAATACTCTGGAATGGGGTTTAAAGGTCGAACCATTTAAGGTGTTTGACCGACTCTGATCCGACGGGGTGCCTGACTTCTGCGCTCTCTTGGGCGTGGAGTACAGCGTGGGCGAATTGACCGGCTGGGGGATTGACGATGGCGTTTTCTTCGAGGTGGGTGTAGAGTAAGCCAGCGGTGCCGTAAAACGACCAGATAGATTCTTGGATGGCGTGAACATGACTGACGGTGTCTTGGGAGACATGGTCCGCAGCGAAATTGCCCGAGGAATTGAGGACGGGCTGTCGTTCCTACTGTTCGGCCGGGATCCCCCACTGGGTGGCGACGAATACGGGGGGCGCTCGACACGCTTAGCAGGGACTTTCGAAGGAAACGCAAAAGTCAGAGAACTCTCGTCCTCATTGTCTTCAGCCGGCTCGGGGATAGAATCAGGTTTACTGTAAATGGAATCGCCCACGCCAAAAGGTACAGCGGGTGTTGTCACGCATGTCTCCGGAGGTGTGATACGAATTTCGGGAGGTGGAGTTATGCAGACGTCTGGAGGTGTTTCAGAGATGATAGGTGGGGGATTGAAGGTGAACCGAATTCCTCCTTCAACTTCTTCGCCAACCAATTCATCATCTTGAGGATCTGCAACGCCATTCCCTTCGTCCTCTTCGAGAACAACATCAAGAATCCCGGATGGCGCTGACTCGACCACGATACCAACATCGGAAGGAAGAACAAAAGGTGGCAACCCGTCGTCATCTTGCATGAACTGAAATGCGGATGAAAATGTGCTCTGACTCATCTCCTCGGAGTGGGGAGGGCTTCTGTCAACATCATCCAAGCACCCGAAGAAGCGGTCGACCTCGTCATCTTGCGCAACGAGAGTGACAGTCTTTCCTCTTGGAAATGTCCATGTCTTTGAGAGGGACGTACGGGATGCATGAGTTGGCTGCGTGGGTAACGAAGGGAAGACTTGGCGGTCAAGTGCAGGGGGTTCGAAATCGATATCAAGCTCGTCTGCTGAGCCAATGGGTGAACCACCTGGACTCGAAAAACTGAGGTCTGAATCTTCCTCATCTTCATATCCAGCCAGGCCATTCTCGTTAGCAAGCTCGGCCTCTTCTTCCATGACTGCATCCAGAGTGAATTCGACCTTCGCGAAACCGTCATCTAGTGACTCAACATCCGTGGTGGAGCTTTCGGAGTCGATAGACTGGAACCCAAGTCCACGGGGACGAGTGCCAGTCAGTTTTTCAGGAAAGGAGAACCGTGTCCGAGACGCGTTGGCCGCATGAGGGAGCTTCGGCGTGTTCAGGAGGCCAGCGTCATCCAAGAGTTTCTCGAGTTCTTTGCGACGTGCACGCTCCTGCTCGAGAGCAGCACAAAGACGTGTACATTCTTCGAGGGTTGCATCCGCATCCTTGAGACGAGCATTGAGCTTCATAATTTCGTCCTTCATCCTATCACGCTCGTGCATGAGGACTGTATTTTCGGCAATGGACTGGGAGAGTGCGGCAGCCTTGGTTTCCACCGACTTTCCCAGGTCGGACTTTTCCGCTTCCAACAAGCCGAGGCGACTGCGAGCAGTCCAAGCCTCTCTCCTCTCTGACTCAATCCCCTTGGCAAGCAAACTAATCTGCCTATCCGCATCTGCAACACGCTGTCTCCAGCCGTCGACGTCCCGCTTCAGTTCATCGCGCTCAGCTTTGAGATCTGAAATGAGGCGCAACATTTCATCGTTAGGCTCGGAAGATGTTGGAGAGGCACCCGAAACGTATGAAAGTTGGCGTAAAGGGTGGTGGTGTCTCAGGGAGCGTTCCAAATCAGTGATGCGGGAGAGGAGCACATTGTGGGATCGAAATAAAAAATGCTGGTCTGCGACAGAGAGGGGTTGCTCGATGAAAGTTTCTTGGTCACATGTGAACGAGAACCTGGCCTCGACTGGGGTCAACTCGGGAGTCGGTAGAGGGCTCATCTCTCGGGAGATCGATCTTGCAGTACGCTTGTAAGAGATGCTGCTGCACCGCTTTTTACCGTGGTTGGAGGGAGCGGACATATTGCTACTGAAGGCGTACGAAGAGCGCGTGGAGGGCGTCTGGCGGATGGAAATAGCCATGTTGCCGACTGGGCTACTGAATTTTGCTGGGACAGTATCATCAAGAGCGGCCGCGTTGAATGGCCTCCGAGGACTTGGACGGGCGAGGGGAGTGGGAGCAGGGGTGGGCAGGTTGCCTGCAACAGCACCTACGATGCTGCCCTGCACGAGTGACAAGGGACGGAGGTTAAGACTGTTGGGACGCTGTCGAGCGGTGATCTTTGGAGGGAAGTCCATGACCACTTGCTGAGACTCTTTGCGTTCTTCGATCGAATCGGCGGGAAACGGAGTGCCATCCTTGTCCTTTTCATCCTCATCCTCTTCTTCCTCGACCAGAGTGCCAAGCTGGTCCTTTGATACCGATGTAGACCCAAACATCTTTCCGAACGAATCACGCTTGGCAGTGAAGCCGTTGACTCCAGGGGCAGATGAGAACAAAGGTTTTGCAGCTGGATGACAACTGAGGGTGCGATAATAGAGCTCGGAGACGGTACTCACGCATGTCAGAGGGATGAGCGGTATCAGGAGAGGAGATATCAGGAATCTCGACTCTGGAGAAGGCAAGGTCAAGCTTTCCCTCGAGTGCCCAGAGGGCTCGGCGACGGATAGAGTCCCTGTCGCCGAGGTTGATGTTGTCATCTGAATGCGCGGTGGGAAGCTCTGGGAGGGAGACGCCCATCAGTTCGGCTGACTCGCGGCGGGTTGAGACCGAGGAGCGACGGCGGTGGTGGGACGTGGGACGTTTGGAGGGAGGGTTTATCGCGTTCAAGGGAGGAGAGTCGGGTGCGGAAGGGGAGAGAACAGGTGCAGAAGAAGAAAGAGAAAGGGAACGACAGGAAGAGATGGAATTGTTGCGAGAGTGAGATCGTCCGTGGGCATGCCTGGAAAGGGTATGAAGGCTCTGGGGGGGTGCACCGCCGCCCATCTTGAAGGAGTGGAACTGGGGGGGGATATGAGGGGGGGGAGAACGGGGAAAGGAGAGAAAAAATACTCTTTTCTTGGCAGCCTCGTCTGAATCTTGAAGGATGTACGGGTCCATGATGAAAGAAGGAAAGAAAGGAGCGTGTGGGTTGGTGAAGCGAGTGGAGGGCACTTTGCACTGGCCAGCGTCCAACTCGTCCGCGCAGCGTAATAACACCTCTCCCTTCAAACTCCGACCGTCCACCCCCAAGTTCGGCCCGCCACATCCGCCATGCGCCCCGTCCCAAAGCTCGCACCAGAGCACACCCTCTTCTTCCTCTGCGACATCCAGACGCGCTTCAGTAAGCACCAGCTTCCCCCTCTCGCACAACTAACCACATCGACCACCCAGGGACCGCCATCTATGGCTTCGACGAGCTCGTCCTGACCTGCAACAAGATGCTCAAGGTCGCCGGGGTTCGGTCATCCTCACCCCCTGCCCGCGTCGTCCCTTACCCCTCCATCAGGTCCTCGGCATACCCGTCATCGCGACGGAGCAGAACCCGAAAGGTAATCGCTCCCCCCACCGCCCTCTCCTCCGTCCACCTTACCCCGCAACGCAGCCCTCGGGACCACTGCCCCGGAAATCGATCTGCCGGCGCTTGCTGATCTGCACGTTGCAACGATCGAAAAAGCCCAGTTCTCCATGATGGTCCCTGAGGTTACCGCGCTGTTGCACGAACGTCCACATGTCACGTCTGTCGTTCTGTTTGGCATTGAAGTCAGTCAACTGCCGGACCTGTCCCTCCCCGCTGACGTCAGTCTAGTCACACGTGTGCGTCCTCCAAACCGCGCTCGATCTCGTCGCAGGCGGATACGACGTCCACGTCCTCGCAGACGGTGTGTCGAGTTGCAACAAGGAAGAGGTCCCCCTCGCCCTCGCCCACATTCGCCAAGTCGGGGGATACGTCACCACAAGCGAGAGTGCCACTTTCCAGCTTCAGCGTCAGAAACGCCTCCTAAAGTCCGGTCCCCCTTGCTAACCCTACTTGCAGGCGAGTCGGGAACCCCTCGATTCAAGGCGCTCTCTGCCGTTATCAAGGGAGAAAAGGAAAATACAGTAAAAACATCAGAGAAGCTGCTGCGGTACCGTACTTTGCTGTAACCCGTTCGCGTAATACACCTGTGGCCCTGTCGTGGGAAGCCCCCACCAAGACACATCTTGACGACCTTCTGCACCATGTTCGGCAGCCTATTCCACCTCGCCGTCGACGCTCTCCTCCTCAGCGCTTTCCTGGCCGGCGTCAAGCGCTCTACCGGCCTCACGTATGCTCTTCCTATCCACTCCGCTCTCATACTCATGACATCTCAGTCCTGCACTATCCCAAGTACCCAACAAGGACGTTCGCCGTGAGTGCCATCTTCCTTTCGCCCTGGCCAACTGTCTGATCGAGCGACTATAGAACTGCTACGTACATATCTCGAGCTCGGTACGCCTCGTGTTCCGTGCCCTCAGATTTGGTCATTTGACAGAAGACGCAGGAGAATACGCCTTCGACTTTGCCGTAGTCTTATTCGGGGTAACCCCTCTTGTCATACGTCAAAGCGAGCTTCTCATCCTTCTCGTAGCGCTCCAGCTCTTTCGAACGCAAGTAAACCCTTTCTGTCACCGGGTGGCTCGTCTTTCACTCTTCTTTATATCACCCTTCTACATTCCCGCATCTCGTTACAACGGACATTCGTCGTTCCACGCCATGTACTGTATCTTACTCTCGGAATCCATATTATTTACGGTATCCACGACAAGGAGCGATAGGGTCGGTCATCCGAGGAAGTTGAACACAAAGAAGTGAAGCACAATGGAACCCAGCGCAAAATCAGCAAATGCCCTTGACGTGCTCATCAGCCGTGCACGACAATATGGACAAGGGAACACACCTTTCGGGCGGCACCTCCTTGAACTCTGCGCGGTTTTCGGGGTTGACTTGCACCCGAAGCGAGGCGGTGAGCACAAACTGTCCAACCGAGCTCGAAAATCTATAATCCCAGTCAACCAAGCACAACCAACGACGGCGACGGCGTACCCCGCTAAAAAGGCATTGAAGGGAAAGTTGGTGACGAGAATGCAGTATGCGAATTGAAGTACGCCGGACAGGACGATGAACACCAAGAACGCGTCTATGAATTTGAGACGGTCTGGGGTCTGTTGCAAGTACGACTTCCACAACGCAGACACGGTGTGCGATGCGTTGGAGAACACCGTCTTCGAGGGTGCTTTTGGGCCAGCCATATTTTGCTGTGCGTGCAACGTGGAACTGGTCAAAGGGAGCTAACTATGGCCTATGACCGAAATCGGAAGTCAACCTAAACACGCGAACGCCTCTACACTTTTCGTTCGGTCATGAGCACCGCTGGACTCTTTTTCTTACTCCACCGCGCTGGCAGCCTCGAAATCTGCCAGGTACAACCATTCATCGTCAACACCGCTATCAAGAGGCAGCAAGCAACATGTCTTAGCCATCCTCTGCGGCTGCATACCGAAGCGGCATCATGGAACGCATTACCATCGCTCGCCCTGAGTGTCGTAGACCAACCGTCCCTGGGTGGCTTTAGACACTCGCTTTTTAGTTCGCTTCCTTTCTTTCTTTTTTGGACATGACGGACTGTGGCGCCAATGAGCCGCCTTACTGTACGTCAGGCGATTCTATATCCTCCTTCCCTGGCTGTGCACAGTACAACACGACCATCCCATATTCTGCGCAGAGGATGGACCCGGGCACCGCCTAATGAACTGTCAACATACCAAAGTGTGGAGGAATGACACAATTTGTGGGATACCTTGAGACTGCATGTCATATGTAGACGAGGCGTCATAGCATCCATCCTAGTCTGTTTCGCTGACAGCTTCTTCCATCATTTCCTCCTCCCAATTGCGCTTCATCGCATCCAGGAATTCCTGTACGCCATCGCCCTCCATAAAAGATGGAAGGTTCATCAACGACAAGCCGATCCGGTGGTCGGTGACGCGGTCCTAGAAAAGTGTGGGTCCGTGGACAAGTCAGGTCGGATCACGTCAGTAGCACTAACCCACTACTCGCCTGAGCATAGTTGTATGTACGAATCTTTTCGCTTCGATCGGCCGTCCGAATCAGACTCTGGCGCGTTGCACGGCGCTCGGCGATCTCCCTGGTAATTTTCATGTCCATGAGACGAGCCCGAAGGACTTGGAACGCACGGCGTTTATTCTGTATAACTCAAGACGCGTGAAAACCGTCGATCTCAGAGGATTAGATAACGAAGTAGACCTGATGTTGACTCCGCTCGTCTTGCATCGACACCGTAATACCCGTTGGCACATGGGTCAAACGCACGGCCGACTCGGTTTTGTTTACATGCTAAGAAAATGCAGGATAAGTGACGTTCGGCACCAAACGCATACCGGGACGGACCTGTCCACCTGCACCACGTGAACGCATCACCTCAATCCGCACATCCTCCATCTTGAGGAGATGATCGTCTGCGGCGGGCTCAACCTCTTCGCTGAGGGGAAGTACCTACGCCCAGTCAGACATGCTAGTCCCTGATGTGAATTTTAAACCTACGATGATCGCAACGGTGCTCGTGTGCACCCGTCCGCTCGCTTCCGTCGCTGGGACGCGCTGTACACGGTGGATCCCCGTCTCCCACCGCAGTATGTCATACGCGCCGTCCCCTTTAACCTCCACGATCGCATCTCGCATGCCCCCACCCATCACCTCCGTGCTTTGAATGACGTCCGCACGCCACCCACAAGAGTGCGCATAACGAACGTATACCCTCAACAGGTCTGTCAGAAAAAGAGTCGCCTCCGAACCCCCCACTCCCGCTTTCAGCTCCAACAGCGCTGAGAACGACCGAGTCTGTGAAGGTGGAACGAGCAGCGAAGGAAACGTCGTCGAGAGATACGTCGACAACCTCTCCTTGAGCGTCGCGAATTCTTCTCCAGCCAAGGAACGCATATCCGGGTCCGGGTCCTTTAGGAGAGGTAGCGTGTCTAGTAGGGACTACTGGGATCATAACGTACACAGTAGACAAGGCCCGAGTCCACTAACCTCCTTCGTTTGTACCCACGACGTCCATGCATCATACAGAGCCCCCAGCTCCTTGATGTGACGTGCGCGTGCAATGTCTTCTGGGGACGACACACCCCCCGACATCTTTCTTGGACATGAGTCACGAAGAAGTACCTGCTTCTGGAATGACTTGCCTTGGACAGCAACTCTTTTCTCGTCTCGACGCGTTTCTGGACAGCCCGAAGAATGCGTGCGCCGTCCCTTTCAAGTTGATCTATGGCATTCGCACCGGGTATTAGACTGGACTGAGCCCGATTTGAACGTACGAGCACATGCTGAGCTGAACGTCTCAGTGGTCCATGGACTCGCGACAAGGTGCTCAGCATTGAGTTGCAATGCCGGACGGAAGAGCCGGACTTGGATGCTTAGAGTTAGTCCGAAAACGGCAGTCAGTCTAGACGAAAAAAGTTTCCCGAGTGCACTTGTCTGGGGCACACGGACGCCTCTTTAGACTTTCTGCTACTCCTTTTCGTTCGGTCATGAATACTGCTGGACTCCGTCTCGCGTCCTCGTCTCGCTCCACCGCGCTGGCAGCCTCGAAATCTGCTCAAGCCTGTCGAACACCATGGTCATCTCGGCGGCATGTACACACGCGCAAGGAGCTACCTTACAAAATTGAGGACGGTCTCGGCAACTTCATGTCTACCCGGACCCTCCAGATGGTCGCTGTCGAGTACCAGCAAGGCCTGCTCGACCGTCTGAACGGAGAATGTCGCGGTAAGTCGCTTCTCGCGCACTTGTACGACCCTCACCTCAATCTCAAAACCCAGACGTCGATGACAGACGGAAGACAATCGCTCAGCTCGTTCTCGACACGGCTCGGTCGCAGGAAAGAGCCATGGCCTTCAAATACGCCAGTCAGGCCCTCAACAACAGCTTCTTCCTCAACTGCTTGGTAAGACCAGACTGCTTTCTCAAAACCGTCGTGTTATTTCTCCCTTCCTGAAACGAATCTTATAGCGACCTCCGTCAGAGGATATGGGTGAAAAGGCCATCGACTCAAGCTTCTTTGGTCCTGCCATCCAGAAACAGTTTGGCGGCTTCGATGCATTGCGTTCACTGTTCTCGGCTGCTGTCAGTGGTATGGCAGGCTCTGGATTCGTCTGGTTCGTCACAGACGCCAAGCGAAATCTCGCTTTTGTCCCCACGTTTGCGTCGGGCACCCTTCTTATTCGTTCAGGCGCCGGTACGGCCCAGCCAATCACGGCACCCGTGCTCGGAGAGCACGACCCGTCGACCCAACTAGCTCAGACTCCGACGCTTGAAGATTCGACTCGAATGCCATCTTCGGAAGCAAGCAGCACATCCGCACCGTCTTCACCCTTCTCCGGTACTTCGCATGTCTCACTGCCACTAGATCCCTCGTCTCCGGTACGGACATTCCATACGGGTGTGCCGTCTCGAGACAACTACAAAACACGCGCACGCTCCTTTTACGACCCCACCGCTCCATCGCCTGCTGCTTACGGCCCATCGGATACGCGAGACCTCACCACTCTTGGGGATTATATCTATCCCTTGCTTTGTCTCAGCGTACATGAACACTGTTGGCTTCTTGATCACGGGGTTTGGGGAAAGGAAAAATATCTCAAGGAGTTTTGGACGGTCGTAGACTGGAATCAAGTCGTTAAACGATTCGAGACCTTCACCGCACCGACGATTTGAGTGGCAGGTAGAGTTACGGGGGTTGATTATCTACAACTGGCATCATAATTCACTGCTCACCTGAAATTCATCCAAAGTATATATATCATCTTTAAAGCTTCGCTCCATGCTGCGGAATGCTCCAAAGTGAACGGGCAAGCCACCACGGGCCCAGGCAACCGAGATAACATTGGGTGGATAGGACACCGTCCGGACAGGCAATGTGCTACCACCTCCACTCGATGGAACCACAGCTCGTTGCCCGCACACCCTTGTACATCTTGTACGCTTCACCCGAGAGCCGAACCTGATCAACCTTGAGAGACGAGAAACTGTACGAAGGAACTTCAAAGTAAATCTGAAATGCATGTGCTGGACGTGGAACTTTCGCCCTGAAAAGATACATCAGGCATTCGTTGCACGATGGCAGCGGGTGAAACGTACTTGGAGGTCCAAGAGCCACGGAGCACCCAACTACCAGATGAGTGCATGTTTGGAATGTTCCAGCGGAGGACCTTGAAGTCGAGGATTGGATTTTGCGTCCAGACTGTAAGATAAAAACATACGCACCTGTCTTCGTGGTTCAAACGTCCATGAGCCTTCGACACCTCCTGCAGATCCAACCCCGGACCCGGCACTCGAGATGGTACATTGTGCCCCCGTTGCGCCTTCACCGAGGTAAAGTTCTATTCGAACATTTTCCATGATCTTCATTGTCCTCGAGCTAAAGGTGACTGTGAAATTGCCTAAAAGCAATTAAATCGCACTGCGTTGAAAAAATGACGACATGCAGATCGCAAGCGCACCTCCAAATTCCTCTATGGTGATATTCGATTTCAGAGCAATTGGCACTGGTACATTCCCAGCCAGTGCACCGTGCGGTAATGCATATTGATATTCTGCAAGCACAAATTTGCCATCGGGTGGGACAAAAGACAGCGTCTTTTCCCGCTTCCACCGTTGGAGTCTTGAGCCCCTTTGTCAAGATGTCGTACGGACCATCACAGAGCCAACAATACTCGCCGTACGCAGGAATGAAAGGCACACTCCGTCATGACGCTCGGATTCGAAAAGCTGAGGAGCAGGTCCGGCATGCCTGTCATGATCCCAGTTGCCAGTGTTGTTGACGGAGTAATCTGCGCACCTACCGGTCAACTTGGCATTGCTTTCGATCTTGCCATACACATTGCTCGTGAGTGCAACTCCATTGCTGGGGAGTGCAGAATTATTTCCAGCTTGTTGATTAACAATCATAACTATGACTTGCCGTCCGACAATGGCCCGCATTTCCTCGGTGAGGTCGAATAGAATCTCATTGTGATTGTGTCGAACACCGAGTTTTCGCCACGGTATAGGAGACGCAAAGGCGCCGGACGGAGCACTGGATGTAACAGAGCCTGGAAGGAAGAACACAAAGTGGATCAATGTCTACCGAGCTTTCGGAGACGTTTCTCCACACCTCCAGGACGATTTGGACCAGACGACGCGGGGAGCGAAGACAAAAGTTTGGAGAGGAGAGAAGGAGGGAGAACGATATCACGTAGTGCATTTGTAGACGTTGTGAGGGGATATCCAGAAGAATCCAATGTTTCTTCGAGGAGCTATTCGAGTAAGATTGGAAAAGACGGCGGTGAACAGAACGAAAACATACTTGATATACGACATCGAAGTTGTCTTTGAGAGTGGCCGAATTTACTGTACCGAGATAGTCGCGCAGGATATCACTAAATGCTTGCAAGAATGCGAAGGCGATCAAGGGGTCGGCTACAGTACAGAATATTTCAGTGTACGAAGAAATGAATATATTGAAGGTTCCTCACCATCACCGGAGACACTCGCAATCAACCGCAGCTCTCCCATTTCGACATGACAACACGCACTTCCGCCCGAGAAATCCCCAATTCCCGGGGCTACGTAGATGACAGGATCCACGCTGTCAGCGCGGGAGGTTTTGGAGAGTTCGTTGTTCAATGCGTCGATGTGGAGCAATGGGTACGCTGCGGGGAAGGACGTGTACCCAGATTGGATCACCGGTTGTCTGCATGGCGCTGAGTGATCCGTGGAATGTTGCACCATCTCGAGACACGCACCCTGACACGTCGAGAATGATCAGACCGTCAATGGCCATCTGTTCTGATGTCAGGAGGTGAATGACTAATTGCGTGAACAAAACCCGCGTTGAGCTCAGCCTGATGAGGATCAGCTGAATGTGTATTATTATAAGTTGATGTGCGATATATAAGTATCAGACAACACTAAAGCTCCAAGGGCACTACGGAAAACCGTCCAAGCAGCAAGCTTGGAATTCTTGGCAAAACCGTTCGTCATAAGTAAAGCAGACATCTCAGTTGAAAGCAACTTGATTGGAAATACGCGAGTCATTCTAGACATACTTGCCAAAGAGAGGTATCAACGACTGAGCGAGGGTATAGCTAAAGACGAGCTTCGGACCAACAACGAGGAGCTGTTAGACGAAGTGAGAAAAAGTAAAGAGTCAGCCCGACAAATGTTATACCAGCACAGGCGCTCCGACGTACCTTTGGTGTCAAACCCTTGAAGAACGCTGTCACGCCCTCGTTGCGAACCAGATCCCTTACGACCGTCACCCCAGGCACCTTTTGCTCAAAGTTGGCATTTTGGATGCGCGTCTTGACAGTGTCGAGCGGCGCAGCAATTGTGATGGAGGCGACAGCACCGCCAATCGAAGCGATAAAGTTTTGAGTCCAGGTAGCCTTGGAATAATCTGTCACACCAAGCACGTACTCCTTCGTGAAAGCTGATCCACCGAAGAGCTAGGGAGTAAAGAGTGAGAGGTGAATTGAATGAAACAAAGGCGAGAGGACCTACAGCGAACGAGCCCGGGGCGTTGCGAGCCATTGTCCAGCCCCAGCCACGATAAAGTGTGGTACCTTCCTCCAAGAATATCCGGAGGACACCGCGTCCGCGGAATGCTTCCGGATTTACTTGGCGTTTGATTTTGAGTACATCAAGAGGGAGGAGGACCTAAACATTGAAAGAAATAATAGGGTGAGAATACCACCAAAGCCGTGATGGCATACCACTTCGCCTATTCCTGTCAAGCTGTGACAGAACGTCATCCACCGGACAAGGAATGGTGCGGACGGACGCACCTTCCAGCACAGGCCTGCATTATCATTTTCCCGTTCCGCTCGCCAAATGTACTCATGAAATTGTCCTTGTAATTCCGCGAGATGACGTCGTAAAACCATGGCTGCCCACCAAACTTGTATATGCGCTGAGTGATCTTGTAACCTGCTGCATACCCAAGACCAGGGAACAGGGAGAAAACTTTGCGACCGAGAGGGGCTGTAACATAATCACGGAAAACAATATCGTTGAGTGTTGAGAACGAGACCTGGGCAAGGAGAATAAGGTGAGGAATGGACGACGTGATGGACTGGAGTATCACCTTGGACTTGTTGCTCATAAGCCGCTTGGCGACTGTGTCTATTGGGTGGAATACCAAAAGCTCGGCAACACCTGTATTGAGGTGATCCCCGGTCAGCGCCTGGATGTCCGTTCGGTCACTGCAAGCGCCCACCCGATGCACCCGAGCCAAGGACACGCGCCGTGCCCGATTCCTTACCCTTGCTGGAATGCGGAGGAGACATCGTTCACAAAAACAACGAAGAAGGTGAAAGGCGAAGGGGAGGAATGAGGGCAGCCCGCACGGGTGCACTTTTCTACCAATTCAAAGGGTTTAAGACTGCTCAAAAACTCTGGTATGGGGTCGTGATACGGGAGTTATGTAACTTTCTGGTTTGCCTGTTTCGGAATCTTTACGACACTGCAGCACTGCTGGCTGGTCAATAGGGCTACAGCGTCGTTTCTGCGCCAATCCAGTCGACATGCGCGAGTGACATACGGTTGACACAGCACGAAGTTTATACAAGAATACCGTGGAAACGATCCGGCAAGAAGTTCGTACTTGCGGACTAGCGGCGACTGGGGAGATATGCACAATGCAGGGATTCCGAATGTCATGTTGACGCATACCGCACCATTTCCTCTGAGCGGGGACGATAGGATATAGATAGCAGCCTTCTCATGGGCGTGTGCAAAACCTGGTGTCGGTATTGGTTACTCAAAAGAGTAAATCAGTGCGGTATTTTATCACACCTCCCCCCAAAGGGCCTCACGTTCCACTTCGCCATGGCGCACACATCTGCGGTGCACTCTCAATCTTTACAAGACGTTCTCAGCACCATTCGTGCCCAGCTTACCTTATCGGAGGACACCCTCCTAAATATCACCAAGACCTTCTTGCGTGAGGCCGCTCAGGGACTCGCCAACTATGGTCACTCCATGGCGATGATGTATGTACTCGTCATCGTCGCCGGTCAAACTGGCATTGAATCCTCTCAGTCCAACGTTCGTCAAGGCAGTTCCAGATGGTTCCGAGACTGGGTATGTCTCACTCACCTCCTTCCAGGCCGTACTCACTCCGCCCATCAGCACCTTTCTGGCCCTTGACCTGGGCGGGACTAATCTGTAGGTCCACAGCCAAATTTCTGATCCCTCCTGCTGCATGATGGACCCAGCCGCGTGTGCGAGGTAACCTTGCATGGCAACAAGACCTTCACCCTCCGCCAGCAGAAATACAAGGTCTCGGAGGCACTCAAGATGGGAGAGGTGACCACACTTTTTGGTACGGGCGTCTGACCTCTTCTACCGCAACCTGTGACGAGTCACTTGAAGATTACCTCGCTGACTCTGTCGATGCTTTCCTCACCGACACTGGCTCACCCACCAGTGCTATCCCACCCTCGCTCGCTCCGCACGGATCCCACGATGCTATCCTTGAGAACAATTCCGATCCATCATACATTCCTCTCGCTCTCACGTTCTCCTTTCCCGTAGAGCAAACTGCACTCGATTCTGGCACGCTCCTCACCTGGACAAAGGGCTTTTCGGCCAAACATGCCATCGGAAAGGACGTGGTCAGCCTCCTGCAAGATGCGTTTGACAGGAAACATATTCATGTCAGATGCGTTGCGCTCGTCAACGATGTCAGTCCTCAGCATATCCAACCTTATCTGTTTCTATTAAATACCTGTGCTTCACGTGATCGTTCTGACTGAGATAACGAGTTTGCAGACAGTGGGCGCGCTCCTATCGCGGGCCTACACGTCAGGTGGATGCATCCTGGGTGCCATTTTCGGCACCGGGACGAACGGTGCATACGTGGAGCAAGTGTCCAATATCACCAAGCTCGAAAATGACTCTGCAGTCGCAGAGGGTGGTTATATGATTGTCAATACGGAATGGGGAGGGTTCAATAACACAGTACGTCCATCGCCTCCATTCTGCGGGGTTTGCCCATGTCATCATTTGTCCGATACATTAGCGGACCGCGCTCCCTTCGACACCCTATGATAACAAACTCGACCGTGAATCGATCAATCCTCGCTTTCAGGCATTCGAGAAGTTCATCTCGGGCATGTATCTCGGAGAAGTTGCCCGAAACATCATTCTTAGCCTGATAGACGCTTCTCCTAAATCGCTGCTTTTCGGAGGAAATTGTACTGCGACTCTGAACAAGCAATGGGGGTTAGACACAGCAGTGTTGAGTGAGATTGAGGAAGCATGGCAGGGAATTGGGCGATTTGCTTCCGGCCAAACAGTTTCCGACGAGGAAAAATTAACCCACGTACGAGATGTCGTCGGGCAGCGTCTCGGTTTCGCCGATGCCTCCGACATCTCGCTAGCGGATGCGGATGCCGTCCGACAGATCTGCGGGCTCGTGGTGACGCGGGCAGCACGTATGAGTGCTTGTGCCGTTGCTGCGATCCTGGTGCAGACTGGCCGTGCGCACTGCACTGGGAACGATGCATCACCCTCCGCCTCACTGCGGGACGAGGGAAAGAGAATTGGCGTCGGCGTAGATGGAAGGTTCGTGTCACGTTCTCTGCGCTGGATATGACCGAGGTCGATTGGTTCGCTTCTCCAATGCACGGATCTAGCTTGGTCGAGTTCTATCCCCGCTTCGAGTCGATGCTGCGGGAAACACTGCGCGCACTGGTCGGTTCCGAGGTCGAAGGCCGTGTGGACATTGGCTTGGCCAAAGACGGCAGCGGCGCTGGAGGTCAGTGGCACTCTCTGAATAATTGTGGGCGCATCTGATGGGGGCTTTTAGCCGCGTTGTGTGCGCTGGTTGCGCGCAAGCAGAGCCTTGCCAGACAGACACTTGGGGCACACAGTCACGACGATATTGGTCACGCGCCGTTGTCATGTTAAGTAATGACGTGATGTAGACATCAAGCGTGGGAGGAGGCGTGTAGAACGTGTGTACGTAATAGCATCCCACAACCGTGTGTTTCGTTTGGCTTCTGGTCCGTTCAATTAGAGGATCGTGTGTGGCAGACGTCCTCGATGATGTATAGAACACGCCATTCAGGCTCGCTGAGAACCACCGTGCTGGGAAGGCGCACGGGGACCCTCGGAACATGTAGTAACGTGTGTCATTCGCCACGCTGTCTCCATGCTTCCAGCTGTTTCATCATGCGGACAAGTCATATCAGCATCAACGTCATCATTGTTCACGTCACTTCTCGAAGCAGCCGTGGCGACGAATCCTCCATATGGAACACGGAAAGTTACTCTCAAACGTAGATGCTATGGATATTATACTGCTAATCGTATCGTACATAGTGTACATGTCTTTCTTGGATGTCAAGTATGGCG
The DNA here is from genome assembly GCA_038090235.1 of Pulveroboletus ravenelii. Classification (NCBI taxonomy): domain Eukaryota; kingdom Fungi; phylum Basidiomycota; class Agaricomycetes; order Boletales; family Boletaceae; genus Pulveroboletus; species Pulveroboletus ravenelii. The sequence continues at coordinate 106,784 of JBBPMH010000012.1, forward strand.
CATGCAAACAAATGGCACTAGGAAAACGAAGGATGAGACATATGGTCATTCGCAAACGTCCTTTGCATCTATGTATGAGGTCAGACCGCATGGAGCAAATTGCGCTAGACAGCAGAGCACAGGTAACAGTACAACGGTGCGTATGGCGAAGACGACGAGGCGTGATGGCAACCAGGGCCGAAATTACAAGCATGAGTGAAGCCAGCACGAAGACAACCACTTTCCGTGTAAAGACACCAGCTGTTGAATGTAATATAGCGTTCCCAAGCGGCTCAGTTGCATCCAGTGCGTGATTTATACACAAGCAGCTCACCGACGTTGACGCATGCGACGAATATGCAGGCAGCTCGACGTTGGTTACTACGAGTGATCAGTACCCGTAAGATGCTCGGGCGGTGACCGCGCTGCCAGCACCGCCCTTGGAGGCCATATTCATGCTCATGCTGACGGGTTGTCCATTGGACACGACCCCGTTCACTGCGTTGGACGGCACAACACCAGGACCCACAGTTGCGCCTCCTGGTCCAATGACGGCGTTCCCAACGAGTGCAGAAAGCCGCGATATTTCCTCTCGCGAAGAGACGAGCGCGGACGTGAGCCGCTCATTTTCTGTACTGAGATACTCGACCTTGGCCTGGAGCGAAGCCAGCCATGCCTTCTTTCGTTGGCGACACTTGAGTGCGGCTGGATGAACATCAGAACGCTATATGATGAGCAGATGCATAAGCGCTCCGACCTTGTCTGTTGCGTTCCAGGAAGTTTCTGCGTTTTTCTTCCTCGGTCTCTGGCCTTTTCTGTTGTTTAGTCTTCGCGTTGCCAGTCTGGGACGGTGATTGGTACTGTTGTGATTGTGCCATCTCCTCTTCCTCCTCTTCCTCTTCTTCTTCCTCCTCGTCTCCCGAATCTCGGCCCCTGCCGGTGCTGACACTGTTCACGGTGTTCGCCCGGGTACGTTTCGTTTGAGTCTGGGGGACCGTAGCACGTGTGATGGGCGGGCTAGGGCTGGCTGTGTCGTAAGACTTGCGTTTTGTGCCTCTGCGGCCATTTGTGGGCATGGTTGCTGCGCCGTTGGCACGTGCCTGGGCTTCCTCGCGCTTCGTGAGTTCTTGGTGGGCTTGGGATAGTAAGTAGAGGCCATTTGCGGCAGTGCTCGTTGCATTGTTGTTACTGATATAAGTAGTATCATTATCTTGATTCGCTGTGACTGAGGTGGAGAGGTGTGAGCTCGTTGTGGGGGCATGTGTAGCAGCTGTATAGAGATTAGAGGAGTTGCCGAGTACGCCGTTTATCGCCGACAGGGTGTTTGGTGTGATGGCGGCGTTTGCAGGATTGGAGCTAGCACTGTTGTTCATGAGAGCAAGGAACGCAGCAGTGTTGGGGGAGGGAGGGGGAAAAGAGACTGGGCCACCGACGAGAGGAGTTAAACCGGTGCCTGGAGTGAGGCCCGTGCGGGGAGTCAAGCCCGTTCTGGGGGTCAGGCCGGTACGAAACGAGGCGGGATCAAAAGGGAGATGGGGAGTGGTGTCGGAACCCTGCTGTGGGCCGGCGAGCATGGCGGGGGACAGCGGGCCGGCGCGAAGGGAGTTGGCGAGGGAGGTGGAAAATTGCCAGTTGTAGCTCTGGTCGGAGGGGGAGGCAATGGCCGCGACGGGGGGGAGGACAGTGCGGGGAGAGGAACGGCCGGCATCGTTCCTTGGGTGGGAGATGGACGATGCCGAGGGCGGCCTGTCGGGCTGGGAGGCGCGGGAGGAGTGGTTGGAGGCGGGGCTGGCGGAGTCGCGGCGGGATGCCGAGGTGTGCCGGATGTGTGAGGGGCGGGAGAAGGACTGCTCGAACGGGTTGGGCTCGAGATCAAAGTCAGAGCGGGTCTGTCGCTGGGGCTGCCGGTGCGAATGTTGCGGCAGTGGCGGCTGCAGCTCGGCGGAGGGGGGGGCGGAGGGGGATTTGCCGATGTTGGGCGGGGTGGAATCCATGCCGGGTCGGCGATGACGATAGGGCGACGCAGGGGGGGTGGGGCTATGACGACAGTGCAGAGAGAGTGACGCACACTCTGTCCGGCGACACAGCCTGCTGTCGGGCGCACATTCAGTTTAGCTCAGACTCGCTCGGGATCGCGGGTACTTGCGTTTCAGTCAACGGTTTCTTGCCTCGAACTTTGAGGGCACACCACTCTCTTCGCTGGCCCGTGCGCAATCGCTTGTTTTCGGAGTAGAGGGTTGGAGAAGGAATGACGACGTCTGACGTAGTCGTGTTATATTCGACTTCAAGCGGAGTTCAAACGGACCACGCTGTTTTTCCTATCGCAGATCCGATATTGATCTCATGCACGTCATACCCCCCGCACTCCTTCCCCCCAGTCCCCCTCCACACCGCTCCACGAGCTGCCCTCTATCTACCACTACCACGCTCCATTACGACCCACCTGTACCTAACCTGATACGGATACACGGCCATGCCACCCTCCCTCTCCGCACACCCGTCCATATTTCTCATACATCTTGCGCCCCTTGTAAGCCGCCACGTCATCCGACCACCTCCAAATCGCGCCAGCCAGTCGCCCCTGCAACCCCTCGTTCTCGCTTTCACCTTGAGCAAATGCGTACGTATCCCGAATATAATTGCCCCTGTCCGTGGGAGTCGCCGCAATCGCTGCGAGGCCGTAGTCCACTAGCCCAGCGGGCTTGGCACCCAGTCTCCCTCCCTACGGGCCTGACGACCTGTGCAAGATAATGATTCCGTACTAGAGCCATGTCTGAAGAATCGTTCCAGCTCATTTCGAGTTTCTCCGTGACTGGGGCAACATGTAGCCGAATGGACCATATGCACTTTATATAAAAGCACTCACACCGCGGCACATTTCCCGACATATGAATCTCATCAGGCGACATACCAGTTATGTCGCCCACGCGCCAGAACCCTATACACATTACGTCGGAAGGACTATATCAGCGATGCTTAGATACTTGACGCGTGCGTTGCCCACTAACCTGGGGTGCATATCGAACCAGCCTGGAAATAACACTTCCCGTCCGATTCTGCGCCGCGTTGGAGTTAACAACCACCACAACAAATAACGGAGTCCCAAGTCACCTTCCATCATGATCGCAGTGTCTTCTTGGACCCTGTCACTGTCTTCACAAACACGTTATAAAGCATGCGAGAGATGGTTCACGGCCCAGTCACAATCTTCGTGATGAGCTTGCTCCCTCATTTCCACACCTTGAAGCGTCATGCCAAGTCAAACTTGTCACCAGTTTCGGTGACTCCGATTGCACACATCGGCAGCTTCCCGCTCCACGAGAGCGGAACTCCGCCAGTGGAAGGAACGCAAGAAGAGGAAGCCAGGACCCGGATGAGTCGGAATGATGTCGGATACCCTCGAGAAAGACATTCGGCGGGCTCATACACCAATTCCCCCGCTATATGGGAATTATTTAATCAACCGGAAATCCTATTTACCGAAGTTGGATGTTGCATACCAGTCTCGGCGAGGCCTCCGGACACCTGAATATCACCGTCGTCACGTGAAACTAACACCAGCGTTCCTTCCGCGGGTTCCAAGTCTGAAACGCGAATGCGTTGCTAGTCCAAGTAAGTAGAGTCGAGTTCAATCCATTCACTCCAGAGTGCCCATCATCACACTACCGGACCATGGTTAGACTGCTTCACCGCTCGCGCGAGGAAGATTTGACACGAAAACTCACTGATATTCACCCCATTGAAATGGGCGATATGGGACAGGCTTGACATTCTTGAGCTCGTATTCACAAAGGATGACCTCTGAGTAGTCGAAACGCTGTAGCGCCCACTCTGAACTGAAACAACGGGTCAGTGTTCGCTCCAATAGTGATGACTCGATCGACCTGTGTGCTTTCTCAACCTGGCTTATGGACCGAGAGAGGGTGGTGTTACTGTTGACTCTCGTCCACTTCCACTTTATAAACCCCAGAAATGCCACTAGTACGAGGCCGTGGAGTACGGTGTGGAGCAGTATGCGAAACACCGGCCACAGGTACGTCATCGGGGCCAGGAGGAGCAGCGGATCTCTTGAGCCGTGCCTATTGATAGACACGGGACCTTGCAGCAGTCCTTGGCGAGAACGGAGAGGTTGCACTTGTGACACTGTGTTATTCATACTAACGAGAGAAGAGTCCTGGCACTTTGGATATCATGAACGTGTTATCAAGATGAGTAGGATTCAGATTGGCACAACAGGCTTATTTACATAACGAGAGCTGGCCACAGGAACCCGCCAATCAGCTGAAAGGGCGTGTTTGAGCTTGCCAAGGGCGTTAACCATATTGTAGATATTTTCGTGGTCAAAATAAACATAATTGATACATCGGCAGTTCCCGGCACCACTTTGCATTCCTCCAACACGTGCAATTCCGAATATCCGTACGAGCTGTAATCAATCACTTTCTACTACACCCAACTTACTCTTTCTCATCAGGTCATGGCCTCCAGAGCAGCCGTCGCCGCCGTTGTGAGTTTACAGACATACTCCCCAGTGTCTCGTTGATTCTGGTATGAACAGGACTTTGCCCGACTGTACACGACCCTCGGACTGGGGACAGGTAAGCACCCTCGCAGGAGAGGCACTGCAGACCCATATCCTTGCTGTTCTTAGAGACGATTGCTGCTCTCCAGGCATTCCGAAAGCGGCACGGTGACGCCCAACGCATCCATGCTCAATACGTCTCTCAACCGACCACCGTTGATTTTACTCACTATCGCTCCGTCCTAAAAAATACCGCGGTTGTTGATGAGGCTGAGAGGATATTGAAGGGTTTCCAGCCTGTTACTTATGATGTCAATGCACACATCAAGGCCATCAAGACATTCGAGGCCAAGGCGGTCAGTCGTCACGGTTTCACTACCCATTTGTTACCTCACGCTCGCTATGCTGTAGGTCGAAAAAGCCAATGAGACCGCACAGAAGATTGATATCGAGCTGAAAGACCTCCAAGTTACCCTCGCCAACATTGAGGAAGCCCGTCCATTTGAGGACCTGACTGTACGTTTCACTTGTTGCCGATGGGGCCGTGCATACATATACATTTTATTTTGCAGGTATCTGACTTTGAAGACTCTCATCCACGGTTGGCAGAGACCGTGGACACCATGGTCAAGAAAGGCAAATTTAGTGTACCGGGTAAGGTTACATCCATGTGGATGGTGGACGCCACTGACCTCTTTCTAGGCTACAAAGAGAAGTTCGGCGATCTCTCCCTCGTGTAGACCTTTGTGTACATCCCTCCATAGAATTCATCGAGTTAGAGGCTCTACTTTCGGCAGTGCAACCCGCTGACTAAGCGAGGGTGTGCTTACCATGCCGTGTCAAGGCTTTGACTCTGCGTTCCACCACAACCCGCTTAGCTCTGCCATTGTCCTCGTCCCCATTTGTGCTGTATAATGGCTTCCCGGCCGCCCTCGCCTTTCAAAGTAGAGGCTTCCACAAGCATGGGTCACTTCTCTACGCCGTTTGAACGATTTCTCCGCGACGATATATCAGATTGGGCTGGAGCGTTTACTTTACTCGGTATGCAGAACGCGCTTTCCTACAACCCTGATGAACGCGCTCGCGCAGATACTATGGAAACATACTTTGATTCCCGCTTGGACCTTCTTCAGAGGCATATCCAAAAGCACAGTGACAGACTCAAGACCAAGGCTGAGGAAGCACTCAAGAAACGCGCACACTCTGGCGATGTGCTAGCGGAGAATCTGGACCGCGAAATCAAAAACTTCAAGCTCAAGGTACGTTCGAAGCCATCACACGTTTAGACCATTCTCACCCGTTTCTGCAGATTTCTGCACGTATGCAATCGCTAGTGACATCGTGGCATTCCGCGAAGGTGATTCGGACGCGCGAAAAGGTCTCGTTCTTCTTTGGTGTGATGTCACTGTTGATGTCAGCACTTTTGTTTGGGATGTCGCCCGAGTATGGTCCCTCTTTGCTTAGGACTCAACATGCTGATGACTTGTGTTGCAGATGGGTTCATGTTGCATATACGGTTCAGGGGTTATATCTACTCCCACTGCGCGCCTATACCTACAAGAAACGTTCCTGGCATTACTTTCTCTTCGACCTCTGCTATTATGTTACAATCCTCAACTTCATTTACATTTGGTTCCTTCCCTCCAACACGGCATTGTTCATGGCATGCTATTGCCTCTCACACGGATCCCTTGCTAGTGCGGTCGTCACATGGAGAAACAGCCTTGTGTTCCATGACTCTGACAAAGTGACATCGCTGTTCATTCACATCTATGCCCCGTTCACGTTCACCGTAATACGGTGGGTCATCAGCAAGTTCTTATCAAGAGTCGACTGTGACCTTGGTGTAGGCACTTCTATCCTGGGGCGGAACAGCGCTTCCCTGCACTGGCGGCATTGCCCCACCTGAATCCTAGACATGCACTTTTGATCAGTGGTGCTATTTGTAAGTCGACGTGTTAGATTTCCAGCGCGTTGATCTTTTGACTCTTCCTGACAGACCTGATTTGGCAACTGTTGTACTGGAAGGTAAAACGCAATCGAGACTTGTTGCACACGAGCTCAGTCCCGATGTTTGTAGTTTGTATATGTAGATCGACGCACGAAGATCGAGTCCGGGCAGAGGACCACGTCCCTTTCATACCTTCTCAACGACAAGCGTGGTGTCATTGGGCGTACGCTCGGTAGGATTTATCCGGAGAAGCGCGAAGTATATTTCATGGCTGGTCAATTTGGCAAGTACTATTTTCGTTGCTATGAGTTGTGCGCTAATGCTGTGTGTAGTGTATTCTCTTCTAACGGCATTGCCGGCGGTGTATGTGCTGTATGACAGCCCTCGATGGAGTGGCACCTTCTTGATTTTGATCTTCGCCGTAAGCGTATGGAACGGCGGAGGGTTCTACATCGAAGTTTTTGGGCGCAAGTATGTACAGCATCCTGTTCATCCCCTTTCTTCTTATGTATGCTGACCAATCGATCTAACAGATTTGAACGTGAATTGGAGGCGCTACGCAAGGAGCTTGCTGAAAATAACAATCGCTCTGGACGCTCCACCCCCCCGCTGACAGACACGGAATCACTTGTGAACACACCTGCTATAGATAGCACGACACTGCCCCCCGTCGATGACTTAATTGAACCGGAGAACAGCGCCCCAGAAGACAAGAAAGACCAGTGATCGTGTGGCGGCCGCTCGCAGCCAATATTTATAGAGCAAGATTATCAAGACCCTAATGACCTTATGATATTATTTTTCGTCTGGCCGTAACAGCATGTAATACCCTTTTTGGATTCTACGTTCGTGCTACTCCTACTTGACATTGTTCCCCCGTGCCACGTCCGGAGGCAGAGCTGTAAAGTTCTCCCAATGTATACCACTTGCAAGCCATCCTACAAATGTACAACCTTCTCCTATGAGCCATGCTTTCGCTGCTTGGTAATGTGAAATGCTTTGCTTTACATGGAAGTAGGTACACGTTGTTGCGAGATATGGTGGAGGGTGGCCAGAAGGCTGCCCATCGCCGCGCAGGAGGAACATGGTGCGACAGTAGAGCTCGAACATGGCCGATTTTGAGAGCCGCGGTCTATCCAGCGTGTGCAGGACGAGCAAAGAAATGGGTTCACACCAGACATACCTAAACATCGTCTTGAAGCGGTGTTTTGGAGGAACGCCGCGTTTAAGGCCATTGATCAATATCTCGTGCGGAACGGATGAATCCGCAACCCAGCACAGCGCTAATATAACAAAGCAAACTCAGTAATACAAGAAATTGAACGAATATTGAACGGCCGCTACATTCGTTGAATGACCGGGCAGTCCCAGCAGGCGAGACCGACAGCTTGGAAAACCTGAACGGGATGGACGTGAAGGTGACTCGGGGCTGATGGACATGGAAAGGCGACGGTAAGACTAAGCGACGTCGAATTCAATACTCGTCATCGAGCAACGAGGGACTAGCACACCTGAGACGTCCGACAAGCGACCCCAAAAGGCCCTCTCGCAGTCCGTCCTTACGTCCCATTGGAGGTGTTCAGGCACTTCTCCAATGACGATCTCGGAAATATAGATCGGGTGGAGGAACGCAGATCCGAGGGCACCTTGGATTCCGAGAACGTTCCACCTCGCGATTTTGTCGCTGCAGGACATGCAGAGTGTCGGTGGCGAATCGGCCCGTCCGGGCTTCGTTCGCAGCACGCCTAACCGGGCGTAATTGTCGCGGCCTCTGGAGGCGACGTCTTTCGGCAAAGGCTCAAAGAGGGAAGCGTCCTTGAGTTTCGCCATCTCTTTGTCTTGATAAGAGGCGAGAAAGCGCATGGACGCATCGCCACCTGTGGTGGTAATGTGAACGTCAGCATCCTCGAACGCGATCAGGAGGGTCCCTTACAAGGTGGCGTTGAAATATACATGGTCAGGCGAACGCCATCCTTTAGGATAAACATGCCGTCGCGATCTCTGGTGAGCCATGGAGAGTGGCCGCCTCGGACGATATAGCGTCCGATTTCTTCGAGAAGCCAGCGGAGGGCGGAACGGCGTGCGAGGACTTCTGCGTGCGAGTCGTGCAAAGCCTCGCCCTGCTCCGGGAAGCGATCCGTTGGGAGACACTTGGCACCCGTGGCGAGCGCGATGGTCTGTGGGGATCGACGTGAATCGGGGGAGCTCAGCGCGAGGGCTGCTAGTACGGTGTAGGTTCCGTCGGTTGGTCTGTGATTGAGGGAGTGGTGGGTTTCCAAGATGGCTTGGACGAGGGTCTCCTCGCGCGAGGCCATTAGCGTCGGAGATAGCCGTGACCCAGCGGATGAATTCATACAGATATATGGCGGGGTATCGGGGGGCACACCCCACGGGCGCCCCTACATCGTATTCGTCAATAACATTACATGTACACTGAAACGCGATGACATGCATTGAAAACAAAACATAGCCCTGGACATATCAAATCATCCGGCGGAACTAAAAACACGAGCACCTGGATCCATTATTGCGTGCTCATCTTCAGATGCCATGTTCCGATTGACATTTCTTCAAGATATTGCATTTCGATTCGATCCCAGCGGATCGGTATCACATTTGCCTGGAGTGGACACAGGGTTAGAAGCGACTTCTGAGGAACCTGCCCGCGGACACAACCTGAAGGTAATGTGAAACAGCACGGCCCACCCGTCTGGAAAGGGACTGTATATCGGCATATCCCCCATATCCGTCAACGGGGATCTCGTAATTGAGTGGGGGATACCCGGGCCACTAGAGAAAGAGATCAGACTGTGGCCCATGACGTGTCAGAGAGACAGACCCTGAGATTCACGTAGATCTTGCCCCGTGCATCCACACCCAAGTCCTGGAATGTATACGAGTCCGCACCAGACAGTCGAACGTTTGCCTGCGCCTCCCCGATCGTGATGCCTGCTCGGAAAGCACCCTTGCGTTTAAACTTGAGGACGCGTCCAAACCCCCTGTGGAGAGGATCGACGTAGCCGGGAGATGAGGTGTACGAGACGGACGATGAGCGGCGGGGTCGAGGAATTACCATCGATTGGACCATAGGTGGATAGCCGCCGAGCGATCGACGGCGTTCTGGGTAGTATCCATCGTGGATCATCATGTCATCGTAAGCTGGATGTTCGTAACATTGAGAATCAACTCAGACAGCGGGGGAAAAACCGCACATGTAGTGGGGGCATACGTATTGTAGGCCGGCTGAGAGTACGTCTGTCAGTCGAAAGTACGAGGAGGGGGAGGGATCGACTGACGTGCACGAGTGGGTCGTGGTAGGACGATGCTAGTGGAACGCCGGAGAAACTGGCGGGTGTCCCTGCGTAGCTCAAGGATGGTCGCCGGGACCTGGGGGTAGCAGCGTAGTAGGGGTCGTAGTAGGACATTTTTGCGGGGAGTGACAAAGAGGAATGGAAGGGAAACAACCGCCAACGACATTCTTTATACGAACAGGTCACATCACCGGGGTCACTGCGGCTGCCTCGAGGTCACCTCACGGTAAATGCCTGCAATAGGAAGGCGGGACCAGTGGTACGACGTAGCGCTGTCAGTCTAGCCCGGCGATTGGTCCCATTGTACCAGATCTCGAGCTCTCGTTCTGGGAAGACGGAGAGCCGTTCGGGCAGGATCGCCGGCTGTTCGTATGGATTGGACATTCGGTAACGTTTAGTCATAACAGAGGGACTCCGTTTTCGTTTGGCCTAAAACCGTCAACACAAGGCACTGTTAGGAGTGATCGGTATCGGAGCCACCTACCTCATCGCCTCAAGGCATGCACGTGTGGGGTCTCCTCCTTCCAGTTGACAAAAGCCGTCGGCGATGGCCGTCCAACTTGAAGCGGCGCAATCTGACTCACTACGCCCACAGCGACACGTCTTCCCACTACGGAGATGGCGACGGCCCATCAGAAATACAGCTCGCCGCCGCCAGCCGCCCTAGCCACCTCGCAGCTATGGCAGGCACGATATCGGACCAAAGGAGACGAGGTGCCATACACGCCGCCCTTACAGCATATTCCTGGACCTGTCCCGCCGTCGAGCGGGCCATCCACGCTTACTGGCGCCATCGTCTGTCTCGCATGTCTGGCGCTCCAGTTCAAGTCGGGATAACGCTTGCCCGTATATGTCCCATCTTGTTGCATGTTACGCATAAAACAATCCGGAGGTCTTGCAGCCATTCAATCGCAGGTCATTTTCCCAGTGATATTGCCGCATCTTGACATCTGGATCATACCGTGTGTTTCACCCTTCTTCTCGGCTGTGGTTATACATACGTCAAGTATGCATACCTGTCGTCGTTGATGATGCGATAGACACGCGCGTAGATCAAGACAGTCCCTTCGTGGTATGGCCCATGGTGTCGATCAAATAATCCGGAGCACAGTGATACAGGGAAGGCATATACGATGTTGAACAAGTGTGTCGAAGTTGAGTGCATACAATTCATTCGGCGCTAGAGAGGAACAGCAAATCAAAGAAACCAGCACGAGTTCTGTGTCCTTGACAATGATGCACGAATATACGCAGTGTAGTTTAAGTAGATGGTATGTGACCCGTTGAGTATAAATCAATCGGCCCTGCCGTCCAGGACGACCGGTGATAAATCTGTCGAGGATGGCGTGAGCGTCGTGGTGTGCTATACCGGTGCATCTCCTTACTAGCTTCTCGTATCATCCACAAGTACCTCCTGAGCATCCCAATAGTTCAAATATAGCATCCCAGTCTAGAAGGAAGTCGTTGAGTGGGCTGATGGTGGGGGAGGAGTGGGGGATGACAGTGCTTTGGTCGGGCGTAGTCGGTGGGATCTCCCGCCGGAGCTGCGGACTTGCAGGCAGTGACGTGTTTATAAACAGCCCCGGCCGCACAGTAAAGCCCAAGCTATCTCGGGGGGTGCGAGGCCCCATAGGCTTCCGTCTGCGTGTGCGACGGCCGCATGGTGTTTCGCTGCATTCAGCTAGTAAGCTGAGTGTCTGCACGGGAGAAGAGGACGAGGACGAAAAGCTGGAGTCGGATGGTGTCGTCGAGGTACTTGAGCATAGGGTGGACCCTCGAGACAAGTTCGGGCTCGCAGTGGGCCAAGGCCAAGTGTCCCGGAGCTCATTTGGACACGAGTCGGATGAAAGCGATATCCAGCTACACGGACGGGGTCCTCTCACTCGGCACGATCTTCTATGTACGAGCGTCAAGGGAGGTTGAGAATCGGCCATCTCGAACGAGTCTGTCTGGCATTCAACGAAAGGACCAGGCGAGACGAGTGTACGGGGATGCTACACGGGCTTGGGATGGACGTGGTGCGGGAGCGCTGATGGAGTGGCCAAGGCCGCAGAAAAGACGCATCTTGAGGAATAAAAGGGAGATGCCCTGGGGAAATTAGCTTGATTTGGTTCCCGTACTGGACAGAGATCAAGCCAGGGACGCTGTGTCTCGACACCGCTTCAATCTGATCGTTGACTCGACGAGCCATACTTGTCAACTTGTGCGTAATAATCTGGACGTGAATTGAATGGCTTGAAACGCAGGTTCGCCCATCGCAGGGACGCAAATCCCTGTTCGTCCGAGCACATCCGGGTCTTGGCATGTTTTGTACCTCATAACGAACAGTCCCAGACATTTCTCCAGTCGTGCTCGTGCCCCGAAAGCTAGGCCAGCGCGGCGACGCACTGTACAGCAACTCGACCAGTTTCTGACGCGCTCCAAAGTCGTGTCCCCATAGCGATGTGGGACAAGATTCAGCGTCAGCCAAGGAGCGTATGTACGTGAATGATATCACATCGTACATAAGAGTGCACACACGACTCTCGACCGCGTGCTCTCTCAGGGAAGGGCAGACAGAGTCAGGGTGCTCTATTATTGTTTTCCCATAGCAAGCGAGGCCATTGGGTGCTTCACTCGGTCAGATACGTATTGCAGCTTCTACGCTCCCATTCTGGTTCCTCCACGTCATGACTGTCCCGACGGACCGTTCTCAGGCAGACCTCGATCCATTGGTCCTCTCCAACGATATCGCCTTGGATGAAGCCCTCGACGCGCTTGATCCCCTTCGACATCTCAGAGGCGATCAAGGTCCTGGAGATGGTGGCGATCCGCAGAACATTGTTCCCGCTCAACCACGATCGACGCAAAATGAACTCATCCGACTATCGTTTCCCAATCGCGGACGCGCTGCTACCATATACACCATGCTCAAGGTGGACGCAAGTCCTGGTTGTGGAGGGGTTGCTTGGCCTGCTGGAGAGGTTCGCATTGTCGTTTAGCAGCTCACTCTTGTTTCCACAACAGGTAACCCGATCACAGGTCCTCGCGAATTATCTGGCCCTCCGCGGGAGGAAGTACTGTGCCGGAAGAACAATTCTGGAGCTGGGTAGTGGAACTGGTCTAGTTGGACTGGTCGCCGGGAAGCTCGGCGGCAACGTTTGGATTACCGACCAAGCGTCCGTCAGCACTCTCCAACGATTCCTTGGTTTGTAATGCATGACTGACTCAGATGACATAGACCATTGCTAGATATCATGCAAGCAAACGTCAAATTGAATCAGTTGGAGTCATCCGTCATCGTGTCGGAACTAAACTGGTGAGTAAAGCAGCCCTTGCCAGGGTCATCACATACGTACACGTTAGCTCCAAAACACCAGGGGAGAGGCGTTGCCCCCGGAAATACCCCGACCGGATTTGATCCTAGCCGCCGACTGCGTTTACTTTGAACCGGCGTTTCCGCTCCTGGTAGAGACGCTCGCTGAGCTGGCGACAGAACAAACAGAAATACTGTTTTGTTACAAGAAGAGGCGAAAGGTATCACTGTCCTTGGGCAAGTGGGATACTGCAACTCACCGTTGACAGGCGGATAAGCGCTTCTTTACGCTGCTCAAGAAGGAGTTCAGCTGGGGAGAGGTATGGATTGCAGGTTCCTCTACTACGCAGCGCATCTCAAGCTCGCGTAGGTTGGGGACGACCCGGGTCGCGAGGGATACAGTCAGGAAGCCATCTCGTTCTTAGCGCTGCATAGAAAGTCACGAAAACATCAGGATGCTCTCAGTAATAGCCCTAGGAGATAATATACAAATAGACTGGGATGGTCCAGCCCTTCGCCACAAGGAAAAACTCAGGTCTATAGTGAGTGTGGTACTGACGGTGCCCATAATTCACTACTTGCACGCCTGAAGATTAGGGTCATTCATTCTGACTCTCCAAGTGCAGACTATGGAGGTATTATTGTCTTGATCTATTGGCGGACCATCAGTGTTCATGAACTTGATTTTGCCTTTACCGGCGACTAACCTGGAGCCCATGAATTCCCTGAATTTCCTGCTTCAAAACTTCAGTGACTAGCTTGTGTTGCTTGACTGTTGGTAGGCCCTTGAATGCGTCACTAGCGATCTTGATTGCAAAGAATGAGCCACATCCTCCTGGTTACACAGGTTGATTCACGCCTGACCCATATACGAGTGTTCGTGAGTCTACTGACCAGAGACGTCTTGGACTGCCAGCTCGGAAGGGGTGAAGTGCTCAGTCAGCTTAGCGACTATCGTGCCCTCGGTGTCTGTGGACTGCGAAGCGGGTGTCGATAGCGATCGCAGGACTGGTGGGGCCGACCTGGGTACGGCGAGCCGTCTTGCCAGCGATGGAAGCATGTCGCTCGCTCGTCTCACTCGTGCTCCCTGGATGTAAATTATTGTCACGTGTTCAGTACTGAGGTATCCTCCCTTTCCCCGTTCCCATGCGTGTCCTCCGCGCGGTGTTCCAACCTGTACTTCGTGGGTTTCATGGGGTCAGTCCACATCCAGCCAGCGTCCTGAGGTCGCGTTTTTTGCAACAACCGCTGCCCCGTCCGTGTCACAATCTCCCCCCATTCGGGACAGGCCGTCCGGATATCAAGAAGCTTGGAGCTCTGCGGTTCTCCGCCTCACGGTCATTGTCAACCCGTGTCGTTCGACCTGAATTAGATACTTCCAAGTTGCCTGTATTGGCACCACCCGCAGTGGGCCGCTGGCTCCTCTTCTCATCCGCATTAGTCTTCGCCGTCATCGTGGTTGGAGGTGTCACGCGTCTCACCGAGTCTGGTCTCAGCATCACGGAATGGCGGCCCATCACTGGCATCGTACCTCCACTCAATATTGAAGACTGGAATGCCGAGTTCGAAAAATACAAGGCAACCCCAGAATTCAAGTTGTCAGTCTAGTTGTCGGCCAGCAACTATGTCCGGACTCGGCTGAATCATTCTGACAGGATAAACCACTCGATTTCGTTGGATGAATTCAAAAATATCTTTTACATGGAATGGGGCCACCGTGTCTTGGGTCGCATCATTGGGGTTGCATTCGTACTTCCACTGTCCTATTTCGTGGTCAGGAAGAAGCTTACCACTTCCATGCCCGCTAAATTAACTGGTATGGCACTATTGCTTGGTTTCCAAGGGGTCCTCGGATGGTACATGGTCAAGTCTGGTCTCGAGGACTCGATCATTGAGACTGGCGCAGTTCCCCGCGTCTCTCAATATCGCCTGGCAGCACACCTCGGTACCGCCGTCCTACTTTATGCGGGAATGATTGGAACAGGTCTAGCAGTTATCAAGGATTGGAAATACGCACACACCG